>VWZU01004017.1:767494-781626 GCA_013397095.1 Sterrhoptilus dennistouni
TTTTTTTTTTTTTTTTTTTTTTTAGGAAACGCTAGCAACAACAAAACTGTACCTGGCAACGTTTCCCAGAATTTGTGGGTTTAATTCTTGCTTTGGTGAGGAATGCCCAGTATCTCTCGCAGGGAAACTGGGACAGTGTCTGTGTGATGGCTGCACAGGCTCTGATGGCTGAGCAATAAAAGAGAGTAAATATAAACTATAAGAAAGTAAAATGACAGCTTGTAGGAAAATGAATACACATCGACAGTGGCTTTGAAAAAATTACTAATACAGTTACGGGGTTAAAGCAGAAAGCAGTGGGTTTTCTGTGGCAATAACACATGCCAGGCACCTACAGGATACAGTAAATGAGGCACAGACTATGTCCTGTGACATCAAGGTCCAGAAACTCTTTATTTTGGTGCAGATATTAGATCCCACCCTAGTTAGAAATTCTGGGATTTCAACTCATACCCCTGACATGCCATCCGTCAATTTATTAGCACGCTGGTGCAGTAAGCCACTGAACAGGCTATATCAATTCGGTTAGGGGCTTTTTTTTTCCCCCCCTCTTCCCTTTAAAATGTCTGTAATCCTCAGCTCTGCTCTCTCAACCGGGCAACATTAAAGATTTATGTTGCACTTTTTTTTTTTTTTCGTTGCCACACCTGAATATGGATTACTTAAATGGGCTGTAAATAATTCATATCTGGGAATAAGTTTCCATTACTGACCAATGTTGTAATTTAATATACTCTATTATGGGTTATACAATTTTAGATTGTTTTCTGTGTGCATTCAGCACTCGGGCAGACAACAGTTTAAGTAAAAAGGGCAAGATGTTTGTTCAGCTTATTTTCATGTTCAGGGCTGTACTGGAGGGAGGGAAATGCTGTTTTTAACAGCATTCTTTGTAGCTGTTCATGAAAATAAAAAATCTTAACCTGAATCAGCATAAAGAAAACTGAATGAGTAAAAGGAGGGAGGGGGGGTGGCGTATTAATCTAGATTTATATTCACCAAGCAGATGTCAGGTTTTAATGCAAAATACAAACATATTTTTCAGTAACACAAAATGTATCCCCCTCTCAATATGTGTGGGATTTTTTTTTCCCTTTCCCTTAACCAGTACTATTGCCTGTCACATGTGGTACTTGATAATTCTGTCGAAAGTACCTATAATAGGAGAGAACATATTTAGCAAGAACTTTTTGAATAAGGTTACAAGCTACAAATAGAAATGCTCCAAAATGTTAAAGAGCATCATATTTTTAAAAACTGTCCATGTTCAAGTGTTTACACTTAAAAGAGATTTAAACAATTTAAGATTAAGTTGACTATGGTAAAAAAATTAATAATAGATTAATACATGAAAATCTATGAAGTCACATAAGTTAATGATTTAAAAAGGAATAATTTAAAAAGATGAATTAAAAAGTAGAATCAGAAAAGAAGGCCAACATAAACTAGGGAAAAACATGCTGTGAATAAAGTCTGTTAGATCTTGAAATAGGAGAACTGCTAAATAATGCATAGTTTTATTTTTCTATAATTTGCATAAACCTTAAGAGAGTATTTATTTGTGTAAAACTTGATGTATCGAGGAAGGAGAATTATAAAAAAAAAATGGCATTCATTTTGTTTTCATTTTGGTATTTAGGAAAAATATTCTGTTACATATGGACTACTTAGACCTAATCATCTGACTGAATGTGATGTGTTTCTTGAGCCAGGTTGGAAAGGGCTGGCTTGAGAACAGTGCCCTGGTCTTGCTGCAGGCTATGCAGGTTGGCCCAAACTCTGCTGGGGAGCAGATGGTGAGCCAATGCTTGTAGTCACACTTACCTTCCTTGCTAAATCCATAATCCCTCACTGGACACGCAGCCAAGGCAGGCTTTGGAGGCAGAAAGGAGGTTACAATCTGGACTTGGGTATTGACTGCCAGAACTGAGAAAACAGCTCAGAAATTTCAAATGCTTAACAAGTTATCTGTCTTGTCCCTAAGCCAGTGCAGCATTTTTAAAAGTAATTAAGACATGATTGAAAATGTGTGTGCCATCTAAATACAAAAAAATCTTCAAAAATAATCAAAACCAATAATTAAAAGCTACATTTAATATACTAGTTAGTAAAAAGAGACTTATTTAAGCTGAACTTGCTTTTCATTTTGTTGCAGGATGCCGGTGAATTTTTTTAAAGGGTGCTTATATTCAGGGTTGGGAGAGAAAAATATTTTCTCTGAGCAAGGCATTGAACAAAACTGGAGTTTTTAAAATATGCCACTCTATGGAATTTTAGCTAACAGTGTGACGATGACTAATTTAATTAATTATTTAATTAACTTCATACTGAGGGAATATTAGCCATATTATTATATATCACAAGATACCTAATATGTAATGATAAGCACGGTGCTCCTGCACAGAAAAAATAACAGTTGCTTATAATAATCACAGCATGGCTTGCCTTTCTAAATATTTAATCTATTCTAAATCAAGACAGTGATCCTCAAAAATCTATAATTTCAAAAAATATTTAGTAAACAGCCAAATTGTGGTCAACTGCAGTAAAGGGTGTGCCATCTGTTTAATGTAAATATCTGGGAAAAGGGAATGTCATACACAAAAGATTACAGAAATACAGTGAATATACACAAACCTTACTCTCTGTGTGTGTGTGTATGTATGTATACTCTGTTGTTTGTGCATGTGGTGCAAAACATTTAATTTATTTTTACCCAACACATAAGTGTAGACTCAGTCCTACAATGTGAACCTTTGCACCAAGATGCATCAGAGTATTTAACCATGGACTTAATTTAAAGCACATGCATCATTGTATTAAATTTTGAGAGATTAAGCTCTTGCTAAGCATTTTATTAATAAAATAAAATATATCTCATAAATCATTAATGGGTTCTATGAAACTTATCTATCATACCATTTAAAGATGTAAAGTAATTTTAAAAAGGAATAGTTAATTACATAATCCATTTTAGTTGGAGCACAGCTAAAGTTATATTTTGATCAAGCAGAAAGACATGCTCAATTTATGTAAACACCATACCCTTAACTCTGACCATCACCCTCTTGGGATTGTCAATATATTTGTTTCTTTGTCCAAAATAACCTGTATTATTCTAAAAGGATGTTGCAGTTTGGAAGAACCAGTTAATGGATTAACCAAGTGACACTTAAAATCACTTGCATTTGGAAACATTATTTATTTGTAAAGAATAAGGGAGAAATGTATAGCATTGCTCATTTGCAGTACATTAGAAGTGTATATGTCCATTCCTTTCTGTCAGAGACCAATCACTGTGTGCCAGTAATGGGTGCATACATAATGTTAACTTAATTGAAATTCCTTCTGAAAGATTTGTGCATGTGAAATTGCACTGATACAGAATAAGGTTTATTTTTACACTAGAATTGAGGCTGCTCTGTTGAATAGGACAACGTGTATGTTTTATATTGAGTAAGAGTAAAGGGCTGGATCCTCAGCTGCTGTAAATTGGGATAATATATGTTTTGGATGAGATTTATGAATGTCCGTAATATTAATTTGCTTGCCTTTAAGCACTTAGGTTTGTTAGTGATGCGATAAACAATGGCATTATTTTCACTTAGCTCCTTAACTGATTTATGAAATGAAGTACTTTGGGCTTTGGAATTTTACAAGTTGTCCTTTTTGCAGAGCCAGAGCCACTGGCTCCCTGCACTGGAGAGGGGCTCAAAATTTGATATAACGATGCATGTGCTTTAAATTAGGTCTATGGTTAAATACTCTGATGCATCTTGGTGCAAAGGTTCACATTGTAGGACTGAGTCTACACTTATGTGTTGGGTAAAAATAAATTAAAGGTTTTGCACCACATGCACAAGCAACAGAGTACACATACACACAGAGTAAGGTTTGTGTATATTCACTGTATTTCTGTTAACTTTTTGGAGCTGGGGTGGCACAGCCAAGCCCTCTTGGGCTCTTGGCCGTGCCCCTCTGAAGATTTAATTTTTTTTCTTTTAACACACGCAAAAAGAATGAAATCAGGTGATTAAACATAATGAACAAAAAGGAAATTTTATTCCTTCCTTGCCTTATTGGTGTGAATAATTAAATTTAAATTAATAGGATTATTTGCAAGAGTAAGAGGGGTCTGATTTGGACTTCAGGTTCACTCAGGTTGTTCATGATAAATTTGCTTGTCGTTGGGACTTTTCTGATATTGCTCAAAGCTAATTTCGCTAGCACCTGCTTTGATTTCAAAGATAGTAGATTAGTTCATTTAAACGACCCATATAATTAATTTATCCCTGCCCACATGCATTCAGGTAGCTCTACTTGAACCATGGGGAACTGCTCATAAACGTGGGCCCCAAGTTTGGCCCTGTGTTTTGATGTGGCTGTTGCTTTGCAAGCAGGCTTTTAGGTATACTGTAATAAAGATTTTCTCTTTACACACGGCAGAGCCCTGTCTGTCCAGAGCATTGTCAAACTATAGGCAATCACCTATTCTACAGTGATTTAATTTCCTTCAGTGTGTCTTTTTCATCTCCTGGGAAATGTGCAGTACGTCTATTTCTGCTGCGCTGCCCCCAGCTTGCTTTGTGAACAGTGAGGCAAAGAATTCATTTTTATATATTTTTTTTTATCAGTTCCTACCTCTGCTGTCAATAAATTACCCGTGCCATCTCTTAGAGGACCTTCTGTCTTCCTCGCTGACCTCTTGGACTATATGTTCTTGAAAAATGTCTTTTTATTTATCTTTATCATCTTGCGCAATCTTCCTTTCATTCTCCACCTTTGCTTTCCTTATCATTTTTGTACACTCTCAACTTCATCCTGTAATCTTTCCATTCCCTTCTGTATCTGATATTGCACAGCTCGCGCTCCTCCCTTGATCATTCTGAGGCTCCTTGTTCAGGCTAATTGGCCTTTTTAACTGCTGTTATATTTGCTGCTGGGTGGATGGACAGCACACACGCTCCCGTTGAGATGTTGATTTACGTTTGGAAGGTTTTGAGTTCGCCATCCGCTGCCTCTCCTCTCCCCCTTGGCTCAGCCTTTTTTTTTCTTTTAAAATCTCCAGTGGAAGGAGAGGATTTGTATTATGTCACTAATTCTGGGCACATAGGGGTGTTTTGCCCGGTGCTTTCAGATTTTTACATCTTTTTTTAATGTGTCCTGTTTTATTACTCAGAAATGAAGCTCAAACGTTAATTCTTCCTTTGCTTGTAAGATGGTAAAAGGAAAATTGTGCCAGTTGTTCTCTTTGACACAGAAAGCTGTAGGGATTGTATTTCTATTTTGAAACCCTTCTTTTTTTTGCAGATATATCCCTGTCACTTGGCCATGGACAATGCTGGGGATGTTCCGCATTCCCAACATCTGTACCAAAGATGTTGCTTCTTTCTGAACTGCCCTCCACAGCAAAGCCCTGGTATCAGAGACTTTCTTCAGGACAAGGGTTCCTTAGGAGATTGCAGATTTGGAAAATTAAAATAAAAATAGAATGAACATGATTAAAATAAGGAAAGTAAATTTTGAGATGAAAAATGCCCTTATGTCAATATGGCAGTACCTATGGGAGGCAATTTTCTTTTCAAAAATCCAAATTATTTGGAATCAGCTGTCTTCCTTCTGTGAATGGCCCTTTGGAGTCTCCAGATTCCTGTGGTGTTGATGTGATGCTTTTCAACCTCCATGGCTGCTGTGTCCTGTTTGATGCTTCCAGAAAGGATTGGGAGCAGGGTGCTCCTCTGGTGAATGCCTGAGTTTGTTTGGCCACTGCTCTTACACCTCTCCTTTCTTTTGTCTTGGTGCAGAGGAAAAATACAGTGATTGTTTCAAGAGTTTCTGGGGGGAAAAAAAAGCAAACAGGGAAGATTAATAAATCTTTTGTATTCTCCACCTTCTTGGGAGCATAGTCTTGGTGCCATTTACTTTCCTGTAACTCTTTGGTGTTCAGGAAAACAGGAATTACTACAAATGTTTTCAGCACCTCTGGCAATTTTTTCATTTTGGTTTCTAAACAGAATTTGATTGTCCATTCCTTTTAAATTCCAACCTTCCATGTGCAGCAGTAGCCATTAAAAGGTTTGTGATCTCACAGCATTCCTACTAACCAGGGATTAGTAAAAATCTCTACCTGGCTCTCAAATTCCTTCATTTGTTCTCTCCATGGTTAAAATAATTTCTTTGTGATACTTTCAGAATCCCGTGCTGCATAAATTAAAAAAGTTGAAAGGTTAAAATTGACTTGGTGCCAAGTTATTGCATTAGACAGCAGATTCCATTTACTTATTTATCTGTTATTTTTATGTTTTTAAACATTTTGGCATGATTTCCATATTGTGATTCTTGCGTGCTGCACATTCAGACTGTCAGCCTTTGATTCCCCCCAAGGAGATGTAAGAAGAGGTCTCATTTCAGACTTGGAAGTTTTTTTATCTTATTGGTTTTTTTGCAAAAGACTAAGGGAAAGTTTAGGAAGGATTTTAAGATTGATTGACAAAGTGAATTCCTAAGAGTGATATATCAGTGCAGGACTCAATAAGCCAGGACACATGCTACTAACAGAGAAGGAATGGTTTTATTTATTATTCACCAATCTCCAGGGCTTCTATGCCAGTCAGAGTTGGCTTACTTCCCATATATATTATTAAATGTTTTACAGTTCAGCATGCATACAAAAGGAGTAAATGATGGGGTAAATACAATTTAACCTACATATGGAATAACTTAAAATTAAACCGTTTAAAGGTTTATCACAGAGTATTGATTACTCAAACCAATAAGGCATACATAGATTGGGAAATAGTATAGAAAATTACAAAATCCCTCCTCAACATTTGACCAAGTTTCCCTAGATTCCTCCATTTCCAACCTCTTCTTCTTTTTCTTTTATTTTCTTTGTGTTGTTGTTGTTGTTGTTGTTGTTGTTTTTTGTTTAATACAGAATTATTAGTATAATCAAGCTAGGCAGAAGGTACTGTAGGCGTTTGTTAGGAAAATCATTTAAGTGAGGTGAGGGAAGAGCTATAGGTGAACAAACCCCAAAGATAGTCAGCTCCTTCTGGAAAATCAGAATAATAGAATGTAAAACTGAAGGTAGTCATACATGTGTACATGTGACCCTGTAATTTCATTCATTTCTCTGCTGAAATTCAGTTTCGACGTTGTCCTGGTTAATCCCACCCTATACTCAAATAACAATTGCTTCATCACCTGTGGGACAAATCCAGTGGGATTCAGGGTAGTCTCTGGAGTAATTTGTGAGCAACATGCTCAATGTCTGACCTCTGTGGAGTCAGAGACAGTTAAATTGATGGAATTTTTGGTATGTATTAGTTCAGAACTAAAATTCATATAGCCCTAATCTAAGAAATGCTAGGAACAATTTGTTTGCAGTTTTGGGGAAAAAAAAAACGCACACCACTGTTTCATCATTTAGACTGTTTCTGCTTCTTGGATGCTGTGAAAAAATTATAGGAAATTTACCTCTGCAAGTCAACATTATAAATTTTATTTATTTCTACATTATTTATTTATTTATGTACTACACATTTTACATTTTGTGCGTTATTTATTGCAGACGCATTTCTATGTTGCAAAGCAAAGGGAGAAAAATCTACTGAGATTATAAATTAAAAAGCTATTTTTAACTGGTTCTGTCACTGAAAGCAAATTTTTGCTGGGCCAATGAGGGGTGACATTCTTTTAAAAGTTTCAGTCAAAGCTGGGGTTATGAATAGAAGGGGATACTGAGGAAAAAGCAGTTAATTGATTGGTGTGGGTGATAGTTATGATCACATCCTGTTTCTTTAGGCTCTGATTATCACAAAATGACATACTTCAGCTAAATCAGTGAGGTGATCCAAAAGCTATAAGAAACACATGTATATTAGCACATTTACTCTATTTTTACACGTTTTCCTCCTTCACTGAAACTGAGAATTTAAAATATTTTTAAATGTCTTGAATGACTTCTGAGTGTAACCAAATGATGTTACTAAATTACAGAACGCAGCTAAAATAATTTCTGGATGCATGAACCCAAGGCTGTTGGGTAGCTGCACATTCTGAAGATGAAGGTTCATATCTGTCATGTTCTTAAGAGAAGCTGGTGCTTTCAAGAGTGCAGAAACAAATTCCCTCCTACATTTCACTTGCTTTGTTTCCCCAGTAACTGAGCATGATCCCTGTCCAGCCCCTACTCACAGATTCAACAGGGGATGTGTTAGTATTTACGTTGATTTGATTGGTATTACCTTTGAATAAAATTATGTTTGTTATTAAATCTTTTTTAGAATCTTTAGGATCTATAGTTTGTAATTGATTCAAAAAACTTGCTCTTGTAGCCTTGTTTTTGACAATCAAAATAAATATGGAGTTTATAGCAAGGTTAGTAGACCTTGGCTTTAATCAGAGTCCCAAGGGGCAGAAAATACATGATGTACAAGGCTCTTTCATACCCAGATAAGATCCTTTCCTTTTCTTTCTCAATTACATTGCCTTTACAAGATAGGCCCTTAAAATGTCCTCTTTTTAATTTCCTTCTCTGAGTCTTTTAATTAAATTAGACAATCCTGTGCGTTAGGCTAGAAAGAAGTTGTGAATACCTGAGGCCTTGCAGCAACAAGGAGATAAACATGAAAAATCTCGATATTAGCATTGAAGAAACTCTTCATCAGTGTGAAATTTGTTCATGAATAAGATTATTAAGAAACAATACTTATATAACCATGAGTGAAGGTAGTATTATTGTCATTTAAACAATTTATTTACAGGTTAATTCATTCTGGTATGTTTTCTGGTAAAACTGAATTGCAGCACCATGTCTTTTCAATTTGCTTGGATCCATCCTCTTGATATCTCCTCCTTTAGCAACTTTGTGGAAGTGTCTGTTCACTGAGACAAGATTTCATGTAGGCTATTGATTTTGATTTGTATATTTGTATATACATTTAAAGTGTTTTTCTCCAGATCTCAGAGATTTGGAATGGAATCCTGTAGCCTATCCAAACAAGAATTTCATATGCAGAAATGAAACATGAGATTCCATCTAAGTTCCTATAACTTTTTAGCTTCTTGGCTGCAAGCACACATCCTGTTTGATAAGGATACAACTGGAATGTGACAATGACGCAACCTGAATTAGAAATTTGATGCAAGAAAAATGTCTGAAGCAATTAATGAAGATTTGTCTTAAACAGAACTTTCCAAGGACTGGTACTGCTCTGCAGTCACTTTTCCTTGCTAACCCAACAATAGATGAGTATCCAGTCATATCTTCATCTCACTCAAGAAATGAATCCTCTTGCAGTCAAGTGGATTAATATAATCACTGGCATCATCAGATTACTTTACTTAATTCACCAACATCAACTTGCTGTTGCTGAAGCTGAGTGGTGACTCTAAATTCTGCTCCTAGATATTCTGGGAAAAGCCTTAAAATAAGGTGAAAATGGTGTATTTTTATTTTATGCTCTATTTTGCATATCCCAATTGCTACAGGGAGATGGTGCTGAAATTTGGAGCAGTCACATAGTACCTCATGAATAGAAATAGGGCATGGCTTAGATTTGGCAAGTTGGCTCAAAAGTAGTGTGTATTCAGGGGACAGAATTGTTATTTTTGGATAATGAGGGAAGACAGAAAGTTGTATTCAGTGGTTCTTCATGATTCCTGCTGCCATGGCTGCAGTATCTTTGTTCTGGCTATGCCACAGGTCCTGCTCTGGTCTGTAGCACAGTACAGAACATCACTTTGTCATATCATGGCAGGGGGTGTGTTTTAAACCTGGTCGTTGCCCAGGTGACCCAGGTCAGGTCAAGATCAGACCCAGACTCAGATCAGGAGGAGTTCGCACATCTGCTTCATTGACTGTGTGTGCTCTTGCCTGAGGGTTTCTCTAAAACATCTTGGTAAAACACAACTGACTTCACAACGTGTGTAGTTGAGCTGCACTAACCATTGTCTTCCAAACTAGGAGAAAAACCCCTAACAGTGGGGTATTTACTGTGACATTGCAGTGGTTTTATAGCCTTCTTTAGTCTGCTAGAGAGGAAGAAAGTGAGTATAGCACACTTTAATGTCCATAATTATCTGTCCCACAGAGGCTTTGTGTTATGCAAGCTGCAAAGGTGGGAAGAAACTTCGCATAACTTGATGCATTCCATACAGAAATAATCAATTCACTCAGGTGTATGAAGAAGTTACAAAGACACCATAAATGAGCATTCACAAAGGAAATGATGTATTGATTTTAATCAAAGGAATTTTCTTCTATGATATAAAAATTCAGTTTGGTATCTGTTCAGTAAATATCATCTTTTACCAAAAATTACTTTGTTATTATTATAGTCAGTTATCTCATTAATGATTCCTACCTAAGCCTGCTTGCATCCTTCAGGCAACCTGAAAAGAAACTAAAAAAAAAAATTAAAAATTGGGTGTCTGTATCGGTATTCCCAGAAAAGCATTTCCCTTGTAACATAAAACAAAGGGGTATAAGCTCTTAAATATGTTAAAAAGTTTCAAGGCCCTTTCATTCCTAGATACAAAGAACAGAAGAATAGAGAGTGCCATGCCAAGGGGAAAGGAGGAGTTAAGACCAGTGACACAAAAGATAGAGTTTGTTTGCAGACTCGAGCTGAAAAACTGATTATGAAACCCTAACAATGCATAAAGAAACCAGCATGACCTAGAAATAAGCATCACAGAGCTACGACACTTAGGTGTTGCTCAAACTGTAAGACACAATACGGCTGGGAGACCCATCTGTGGTGTAGAGGAGCACAAGATACACCCAGGAGCTTCCCTCTGCTTTGAACAGACCTTGATCACATGGCAGAGGGACTAATAGTGCTAAAATAAATTACACTTATCTTTGACTTTTTTTTTTTCATTGTGGCTTTTAACTCAGCACTATGGACGTTATTGCTGTAAAAATAAAGGACTTAATTGCCTCTCAGGCCTTGTTATCATTTCATGTAGAGGTATTTGTAATGAAATTCTCATAATCAAGGAAATAAAGGTATTGCTCACTGCACACCCTTCTGAGGTTCTCAAGGACAAAAGGGTCTTAGGAGGAGGTCAGGAGAACACAGGGGAAATGTGGTGTAGTTGCAGTGTTCTCTGTGGTGGGGATGACACCCTTATCCTTTATTGAGCTGGCATTTGTATGAGTCTTGTTCATCAATCCCCCAGTGATGGCTCCCTAACTTTGATGTAGTTTTCAACAGAATAAAGATAAATATACTGGTGAAACAGGCAGCTGTCTTCTCCTGCTCTGAGTGGACCTAAAATTTTACTCATTACACAGTAGCTTAATAGATGTCTGAATGCATTTTTTGCTGCCTTCCTCCACACTGCAATTCTTTGTCTTTATTTCATTGGCCACTTACTGGCTTTTTTTCCTTTTTTTTTTGGTCCTAATCCTGATTTTTCTACATGTAGTTTCTCATCTGGCCCCCATTCTTATGGCACTCAGTTGTTACTTGTGTGGCAAATGAGCAAAAAAAATCTTGGCTGTTGTTGCTGGGGTTAATGTGGAAAAATAAATCTCACGTAATGCCAGTGTGGATTTACTTCTCATTCTTAATGGCACCAGCAGATGTTGGAGGAATCCTAGACTTCCTGAGCGCCTCCATTGCACAGCTGGCACCTCTTGGTGAGGTCCTGGAGGTGGGGGATGTGTGTGTTGTGTCCTTACACTTTGATTTACGGACACTTCTGCCTCTGGAGATGGGGATGGTTCTCACCCGTCTCACTCAGTCATCTCCATATCCCCCCATATCAGGTTCAGTGCTTTGGCCATTTCTTCTTCTGCCCTTTCATGGCAGTACCTTGAGAGGATTTTGGTTTCAGTCAGGCTCTCAGCACCTCTCTCTGTTGGGAAGGTTTACTCAAATATCAGGTATCTCTGACACAATTCAGCGTTTTCACTGTGTGTGCCAAAGCTCTTGAGATGCAGCTTCCATAATGAATTGTATTGTATTGTGTGGATTACTAACTCTCTCATCTGTAGTGGTGGGAACCATCTCTCTTGATATTGGCAACCCAAACCACGTCCTCAGCTGTGATGAGTATTGTTGAATATAAAATTAATATTAAGAAAACCTGCAGTGTGCTACATTCAGCTTGTATAGTCAGTGCACACCACCAGGTGAATCAAGGGACAGCAGGCACAAATATGCCATGAATAGCACTCAACTGCCCAGCACAAATTCCCTGTGGTTTCTGCTGGGGCATAGACACAAGTCCATGAATCTTTGAGATATTTTGGTTTTCATGATAAGTCTTTTCTTTCATGATACTCCAGATAGAAATCCTCTTAGTACTCTATTCTTTGTTCACAAGGAAATCACTCTATTAATACCTGCTTTAGATGCTGACTGCTTTAGACACGGGGAGGTTGTTTGTGTTTTGGGCTTTTTTTAGGTATAGCCCTTAGTGGCACTAAATTTAACAACTAACAACTGCATGTGCCTCACACTTGATAGTTCAGGCTATGGTGACAGCTTTTAGCAATTTGGAAAATCCCACAGGACTCAGAGTGGCACTGGCTGCTGTCTTCTTTGCATTTAGTTTTCTGCATTGTCAATTTGTTCTGTGCTTGCAAAAGTAAATCAAGAGGTCCAGATTTAACCAAAATAAAATAGTTATACCTCCCTCTCATTCTTTAAAGTAGCCTCCTCAGCAATAAGCCTGTTAACTGATGATGATCTATTAAAAAAAAAGTGTACAAAAGTCTAAACTGAGCAGGAAAGGGAGGATGATACAGATATTCAGCACTGCTTGGAAGAAATTACTGTTGTAACACAGTAACTCAGGGTTATTTTTCCTCTTCTTTTAACTCACACTGCTCAAGGCACCCTCCAAGGGCCTTGAGAGGGTGTTGTGATGCTCTTCTCACACATGCTCTTCAACAGCCCTTTTACTACAATCAATCATTGAAAAATATTTTTTTGTGATTCAGTCTAATGCTTGGAGGGAGCTGCAGAGATAGAAAAGGCTATTGGCACTTGAAAATATTAAATGGAGTACCCATGTGGGAAAGCTCAAAATGTAATAGGCATGGATAGGGGTCCTTTTTGTATTTCTCCATATACACAAGCAGAGAAAACACAATGTGAGAAAGCTGCAAGAAACTTTTCCCTTTCTCTACATTTTTATGTTATCTGCTGTCACCAGGATTTGTAAATAGTTTAAGGTAAAAACTGTTACGGGTTAAAAACAAAAACTTGTGCATCTTGGCCCCTCCTGTATGCTGCCCATAAGAGGCCAGGATGAGGTGTGCACTGGAAGTCTAGGAAAAAAATGTGGGAGGATTTTTATGGAGCTTTGATTCAGGTGAAGAGATTTTTTTTCTTTGCCTAAAAACCAGGTCAATTACCAAATGCATTGCAAAGCCCTTTCGATTGTACATTATCTTAATTATCTACTGACAGAATTTATCATCTGCAAAGTTTTTAAATTAAAAATTAAATACTTGTTTATGTGGAGATTTGGTGTGTTGACTTGACTCTTCAGTCATTACAGGTTTTCCCTGGGTGTTTATGTAGTTATCTGAAATATGGCATTGCCTGTTGCTTCTTCCTGCAAGGCATCACACATCCATGAGGGGATGCTGAGAAAACCTTTCCTTTCCTCTCTCACAGGTAGAGAAGAGAGATGTTTTAACCTGGGCATGGGCTGTTTGAGTTCTTCTCCTTTCTCTTTCTCTCCTTGCTCCTGCCATTACCCTTTAAATACAGTGATAGTACAGGCTGCAGGAGGTTCCAGCTTGAATTAATCTGTCTGATGCTTCTAGCTAGGGACATGAGGGGAGCTGAAGCTGGTGGGGGGAGTCAAACACAAAGTGTTGGTTCATCTCCAGGAAGTGGGAGACTGTACAAGGAGGATATCTAGGACTAGAACACCCTGGGCTGGATGCCTGGGGTGACAGCTTCCAAGCAGAGGGAGCTGCCAAATGTAGGAGGTGAGGATGTTATGTGCATAATCTCTTCTCTTTCTTAGCAGCTATGCACTTTCCTGCCCTAAAGCTGGTTTTCCTTTTGCTTCAAGCAGACCTTTTCGAGTAGATAAATCTACTAGAACTTAAAAAAAAAAAAAAAAAAAAAAAAAAAAAAAAAAAAAAAAAAAACAAA
>VWZU01004017.1:791619-820276 GCA_013397095.1 Sterrhoptilus dennistouni
AAACCAAAAAAAAAAAAAAACCAAAAAAACCCCCACCAACCCCCCTACCCACAAGGAAAAAAAAAAAAAAAAAGTGAGTCATTTTCAAAATGCTGCTCTGATTCCTTTCTATTCTCCTGTGCCAAATGACCACCTGACACCTCTCTGACACAGGTATTGCCCAGATAGGTTTTCATTAGGGATGTTAAAAGTGTAAATGGGATCATGGGAGCCAGCAGCTGTCGTGATGATTTCCTACATGATTATTACTTCTCCCCCGCCTTAGAACAATTTTTAAGAAGATGTGTACAAGCTGTGATTAAACCACTTCAGCTTAAGCTCAAAGTAAATTGAAAAAGTCCTTCTTAAAGCTCTCATTTAACAGTGCTTTACATCCGTCTGTAAAATCAGAGCTTTGCTTGCGAGCACCCTCAGAATAGCCCACTTTCCACAAGGTAGCAGAGGTTAAAAATAAAATAGCAAGAAATCCGTGGCAAAGCACATGTGAGATTAACGGGGTGAAAGTACTGGAGTGGAGAGCTGTTTTCTTCTGTCTGAGCTCCTCGTTCTGTCGCACAACCCCCAGTCTGGAAATCTTAACACTGACACTTTTGTACAGATCGGTTTGTTAGCGATTTCAGATTTTAATTCAGCACCCTCGCTTGATTATTACTGACATTTCTTTTCTGTAATACCGGGAGAGAGAGAGAGAGAGAAGGGAGAAGAGAACATGTATAAACAGATTTTTTTGCATGAGCTAGGTGCTGCGCAATTTCGATACCAGCTCCCGAAACTCGAGAGAAATGCGTTTGCTTTCAAGGTGTATTTCTGGGATTTAAGAAAGAAAAAAAAGAAAAAAAGAAGGGAGATTGTGATCTGGGAGATTCAGCTGTGCTCTTCGGTAGCTCCAGGTGGAATGCTGCCGATTTCTGGGTGTTTGTGGGAAGCGGGAGACTCTCCTGGCTTTATTTGGTTCTTGTGTGAAAGTGGGAGAAATGAAAGTATTTTGACAATTACCCATTGAGCTTTTCACTTCATTCAAATCTGCAGCACAGCACTGAAGTTGGTGAGTGGGTGTGCAAGGGAGAAGCAGAAAAACAAAAACACGTACTATAAAAGCAGGCTGGAATCCTGCACAGTTCCCTGCAAATTCAGATCGCTGCACTTAGTAAAGTCCTACATTTTAAAACCATCTATTCCTCTGTCTTCATGACTCCTGAACATTAAAGATACTGGTAAAAAAATTAACCTCTGATGTAAATCACTTGGGTTTAAATGCATTATGCAGCTCAATTTATGAAATGGCTTGGTGTGTTATGTTTTATGAATGTTTATTTTTCCACTTACAATCTAAAATTGTAGAAACTAAATAGCATAATGAAATTGTGAGCTCGATTACATTCTCTTACAGGTTTGTATGTACACTTATGCTCATTGATGGGCAGCAATAGCAAAAAAATATTTGGGGAAAATTTTTATTACAGGTTTTTCCAGGATTAAGGGAAAAATACCCTTTTTTATGTTTTAGTTATTAGTTCATTATATCTGCCATTCTACAGGTAAAAACATCAAAATGTAAATCGAAAGCTTAAAAAAATGCTAAAAGAAATGTACTTAAAACAAGGCTCTTATCTAATGTTGTAGTTCAGCATATTTTCTGGCTTTCTAAATATAATTTATGAAGTGATTTTTCAGCTGTACATTTAAAGTCCCTGAGCTGTATTACAAAAATTTAATATAACAATACAACACATGTACAGGCAGTTAAAAAAAGGTATCTCCATGGCTATATATCATAATAAACTTTCTTAATATTTGCACTGCAACAGCTGATTTCTGATTTTTTTTTCTAGTGCAGTAGAACTAAAGCACAATAGCTAAAAGGTGAACTTTTTTGTATTTCAACATTCCCAGCCTGGTAAAACTGTTCCACTTGCTACATGATGTTATAAATATCAAGATTAGTTTCTTCTAAAATTACCAGTGCCAGCTGCATTCAGTTTCCCATGTTTTATAGTATTTTGTTACTAATGTTCTCAGTTTAGTGCAAGGGGTTTAAAAATCAAATTACTCACAAAAATTTCCAATATTAAAAATCTGTTTATATGTTCCCCATGTATTTTAAATATTGTACATAAATCCATTTGCCTTGCTGAGTCAAATACTCCCACTAATATCACTGTTCTCCCTGCCTTTTAGCCCAGTATGCTCCCATATCAACAATAACCATTTTAATTTCTTCCCTGGTGCCCAGTACCAACAATTTGGATAACTGACAAGCATTAAATTATCTGTAGCAGTGGCAGGTCTGTGTGTGCCTATAGATTTTTCAGACATGGAGGCATAAATATACACCTATAGCCTGTTTAAAAAAAAAATTATCTACTGCACTGTATTTTGAATGCAGCGGTCCAGCATATATATCATGCACATTTTTAGGGATTTAATTGAATCTTGAGCTGTATTAGTACTGCAGTAAAAATCAGCAATTTCTGCCGTCCTGAAGTCTATACACAATCTTGCTTTTGAACCTGTGTGTATTTAAGTTCTTCAGCTGACATCATTTCAGTCTGGGAATCTGACATACGGCCACTAAACCAGGATTAATTGAGCACTTCTGTGCAGTACAAAACATTCTTTATATATTGACAAATATTTCTAAAAAATGGATTGGTATTTTTGCTGTTAATTGTTTCATTACTGACCTTTACCTCTGTAGACATATGCAGTTTTCGTTTTTTTGGGAGAGACTTTCAAAATATTTTTTTTTTAAGTGTCCAATGCTCAGTGCTAGCAGTGACATTTTTACAGTCTATTCAGAAGCATATATTTCACTCTTTTGTATCTCATTTCTTTCTATTTATTTAAAACAACTTAGCATGGAAAATCTTGCAGATTTAAGTGACAGTGATGATGTACAATATGCATAAAATGAGCCTGTCCCTACCCATGGTGTGTATTGCTAGGGACTCCATTGCAATATTTACAGTTAAACTAAACTTTTTCAAATGAAGCAAAATTGCATTTGTTTTGCAGATTTGCTCATCATTAAATGTGAAACATTTCACATTTGTCTTTTTGAGTAATTGGCTTTTTAAAATGATAAGGTGCTCTGAACACTTGTTATGTGGATAGGTCTGACGTTGTATCCCAGAAATCCATATGCCATACAGACAGAACAGAAGAAAGATATTCACAAGCATGTCACAGATTGGACTGAAGCAAGCCAAAAACCAAAGTGCCATGGCATTAACAATAGCACCAGATTTACTGTCACGATTGCAATCTGTGCTGTATCATAGACAGAAGGAGAACTTTTGATAGGTAACACCTCAGTGTTTTTTAAATCTTTTTGGCAAATTATCATTTTCATTATATTTTTGCCTGCCATATAATATTATTATAATGGTATTAAGTCACTCAGACACGCACACACATGCACACGCACAAAGTTTATTAGCCCTCAACAAAAGGGCTGATTTACCTCCTGGGCTAACTGTTCCTCAACAAAAAGGAAGGTATTTTGTTAAAAAAATAACACGTGTTTTAGGGCGAATCATCCACAAAACTAGTAGGGATATTTCCAAAAGGCATTAAGTTAATAAAAGCCTAGTTAATAAAGTCTTAGTTAATAAAACCTTAGCTAACATAGTTAATAAAGGTACAGAGAAAAAAACATGTGTACCAAGTAAAGCTCGGCGGCCCACAAGTTTCCAAAGTTTGAAGGCAGTAAAGAAGCAGGGTTAGGGGGGAATATTTTTTCCTGGGGTTCAATCCCAACTGACTGCATTTTCCCACTGCAAGCATGTAGATGTTTCTTTTTGACCATAAAATCGTACATTTTCTTCTCGTGTAAAAAAAAGCTGCATAAAGCAGATTTGGCAATACCATAATTCATGTTGAGCTCTGGTAAGTGCTGAAAAAGATTTACAAACTCACAGCTTGACACTGAGCCCACATGTTGGGTAGAGTAGAGAAAAAGCTCTAGAAATACTACATAGAGCTTCCTGGCAGCAAACAGAGAAACATCAGTCAATTGTTTTTCTGAATTGAAAGCCACCTTGGGACCTTGTTGAAAATAACGTCTCTGCCTATCTTTTCTGCAGTTTAAATTACCTGGCTGGGGGAGCTGTCCTGGAGCCATTCACAATAGGCTGTTTAGTGAAAGAAAAACACTGAAATTCTCACTTTATATGAATTATAGATTTGAAACACAGTTCACGTAGGAAACGAGAATGGCGAGCGCGCAGGCAAGCCTACCTAAACACAAGCCTGGGTGTTGCAACCTCCTTTGCACTGGAAAATGCTCTTTTTTGTACTTTATGAGCATCCTCTTTCCATCACAGATATCGCCCTTGTCTGAAACCATTGGAACTACTTTCCGTGTGAGAAACGGTTGCTTGCATAATTTAACTCGCTACGTTGTTGCACTTAGAACTATATTGGCAGCGCAGTTGGGGCTTGATATTCTCTGAAACGTTTCAAAGTTTACAGTGGTGCTGCTGCTGTGTTTTGCATTCACTCCCACAAAATACCGTGTTGCCACAAAATGTTGTGGGAGCTTCATTTAAATACCATGAGCTGTGCACGCTTGCCTGGAGCCTTGGGGGAAAATCAGAAATTACTTCAAATTTTGGTTGAAAGCAGCAGTGGTAAATTTTTCGCGACTTTCTCTTTTTTTTTTTTTTTTTTTATTTTCTCTCCTAGTTTCCAAAGGTTTGTCTGGTTTAGGTTCACTCCAGCGTGAGTGGAGCATCTACGCGTATTTCCAGTCTCCACTCACAACAGTGGAGACGTCGCTGAAGATAAATCAATATTAGCAACAGCCCAGTTCCCACTTTCCTGGACTTTTCTTGCAACTCAAGAACTGCAGAGTGGTTTGTGTAGGCAGCAAACACATGTGAAGGGGTTAAAGATATGACGGGTGGGTGAATCCTTTTTTTAAAATCTTGTAATGAGTGACAGCACAGTGGTTTTACCTTCTTCTCCCCCCGAGGTGTGAAGGGATGTGAAGGTATTTTAGATTTGCTCCCAGACCTGGGACTGTTGCTTTTTACCACTTTACGAAGCACAAGGTGAGATATTCCTTGACTAAACCTAATTTCAACTTTCCCTACCTGCTTGTAGAGCTTTATTATCTCTCAAGTCTTCAGTACTGGACTCAATAATTTGTTTGAACAAGTTTTCCATCTAATCATTAACACACTTAAAGCCTATAATGAGCTCTGTATCCATGCAAATGCATCTTTTTTGACTGCTTGCATAGATTTAAGGGCATTGTTTCCTTGTAAAATGGAAATCAGAGCTGTTCCTTACACAAACGTCACAGTCCTTAATAAGGGATGGATCAGCAACTTTCTAAGATAATTTAATTTTAAAGTACTCATCTTATTACATACTGTATTTGGGATATTTTTGAAGAGAAATGACATTTTTAAACCTGTATCAAATCAAGTGCCTCATATTTTTTCCTCAACTCCTCTTATCTTAAAGTAGCCAGTGAATTAACAGTTTTAATTCAGAAATGAAAGGCATTTATAAACAGATTTTTTTTCAACTTTATCCGCTGCTACTCAACTCCCATTGTATTGATATAATGATGCTTCAAGACAGATAAAGAAATTTATGACTTTAACAATTTAAGTAACGAGAAAGGCTATCAGATTAAAATGGGGACCATTCACGCCCCACATGACAGCTCAGAGGACTCTAGCAGAAGAGTAACCAGCTCAGTGAAAAATCAGAAACTGTGATTGCTGTTTAACACTGCAGGTTTTCACAGTAGCTCAGCACAAAGTTATTTAGCACAGGTGTTTCTGTAAGTCTGATACATTGGGAAAATTCACAAGGTTCTCCGGCTCTCTTGCTCCGTGTCGGCTGTGAAGTTGGGTCCTGTGATGCAGCAAACAGGTTTCTAGTAGGAAATAGAGCATGGAGGCAAATGAGCAAGTTCAAACACAGGATCTGATCTAGATTCATTGGCTTGGTTGCTAATTTTTGTAACGCATGACAGTAGTGAGGTGAATGACCTGTCATCGAGCAAAGGCAGCGAGAACCGGGAATGAGTTATCGTTCGGAGTTAAGCGTGAAACTGAGATCCTGCTTCCTGCCGTTGATAAAAGCAGCTTTCCAAATAACATGGATATCAGTTCTTTGTTAAGTGAGGGGTTTGATAAATATTCACCTATTTTAGAATTTCTCACTACTTTGTTTAGCCATAGTGCATTTCTGTGCTTTCAGCCTGTGGGTTTGCATTTCAATAAGAGATGAAATGGTATAATTGAATTTCTCAACACCTAAAAACTCTCAGCAATTTTTTTTTCTTCTTTTATTTCTCAAGTTCTGGCAGTATCTAATTTATGGCTTAATTCTTCGTAAGGTCATTCTCTAAGTGAGTGACTTCTAGTTAATCTCAGACATTATGAGCTTGGCTGTGATAGAGAATCAGTTCATCTGTTCTCAGAAAGAAAAGAGTGAGTTGTGGGGATTGTTGGCAGTAAGAGTTTAGCTGAAAGCTAGGTACAATTTCTTACCAAGTTATTATTTTTCCCTCATTATTTTCAAGGTGATCTGGCTGTGTTTTCACTAATATAGCCAAAGCTGAAAAAAACCCTCATATTTCTTTCCTGATACTGTGTTCTCCAAGTAGATATATAAGGTTACTAGTGTGGGTTTGCTCCTAATAATGAAGGAACCAATGGGTGGTGGGTTTTTTTGTAATTATTTTTTGGTTTTTTTCCCCCCTCTAATTCCTTGATGAGGTATTGTCTCCTCTCAGTTGGGCTGGAAGGTGCAGCTTTCTTTTGCTGTTAGGCTTACAAATGACAGCTAACTTTGTTGCTTGTGGTTCTGCTGTTAATTTACATGCAGCTCTTACTGACTGTCACTAACATATCTTTTGTTCCCTGAAATATTCACTCTGTGAATAAATATAACTTTTCTGCTATTTTTCGCTCGGGCTGATTTGCTCATTTCACTCTTGTGGCTGCAAACAGCTCAAGCACTCAGATTCTGCACGTTGCCTATTGCTTAATGAAGTACCTTGCTGAATCAGGGCTACCGTGTTCCAGCAGATGAAAGGGAGGCACATGAGAAGCTCTGCTGCCAGGTTCTGCTTTGAATGTTTTCTTTTTAATCAATTTTTAGACTTATTAGCATAGCGGATCACGGCTTTTGCGAAACAAATAAAAGCTTCTAGTCTTTTTCTTGAAAGCGTTGGGAAATGTTAATGTAATTGGTTCTGTTTATAGTTCAAACTCACTTACATGTCTCTGCTCATAGACACGAGTAATGGAGTCAGCTCTCCCAGCTCTGGTTTAATGAGTTAGCACCCCAAATCTCTGGGAAGTAGCTCATGGGTTTCCTTTGTCAGAACCAAGAATCTGATAGAATTCTTAATTATCTTACTGGCAGCAGGACCAGTGCAAGGGTTAGGTCATGGATTATAAGACAGGGAAACATAACACCTGTAGAAACTCAGATGTTAAATTCCGGGTTCCTTAAGACTTTCTCTTTTGCCTCACAGTTTAATGTCCACATTATGGCTGAGTGTTACTTTTGAGTTGTCATATGCCACTGAGTTTGGGGACAGTGATAATGCACCCAGAATTTCTGACAACTTGGTGAGGAGGGCTAGGAACCTGTGGGTCAGTGGTCTGTGGGGAGATGTCCTGGTTATGGTCCTTCTGGGTCGGAAGTTTGGGTTGCTGGACAACCCCGAGTCTCTTGGCACCACAACACTTGAATTAATGTGCAGAGGTGACACCTTTGGACAAGGAGGCCTTAATGTGTTTTAAACCACTCCCTTTCCTTGCCATGTGTACTGTGCATTTATTAATGACAAGTCATGGAGCAAAAATAATGGTGTTGAAGGGATTCAGATAAATATGGCCTTATGATTATGGCATGGAGGAGTTGAACCCAGCCACTCCTGGCCTTGACAATTTTGTGTATTTTTAGATTCCCTTATATTTAGATCCCAAAGTTCCTGAATGAGCTGTCACCCCAAACCTGCATTCTCCTATACTGCATCATCCCAAAGGTTGCAATAGAAAAGAATATCAGCCTTTCAGACATAGCATATTTAGAAAAGAGAGAGACTGCCAAATTCTCCAAATCCACTTCCCAATTCCCCTCAAGGATAGCAGGAAATTACTTGTTATCAGTGGGTAATTCAGCCATAGATGTTATTGATTCCTCAATCTTTACAGCCTTGATGACCAAATATTTTGCAATCATTCTCTCTATTTAAAACTAGAAGATGTAATTTTTATTTTGGAAAAGTGGAGTTTTTCAGATTTTCTGCATGCCACATCACATTGTGATGTGCCCCTCCAGATTGTCCAGAGTGATAGCCAGAAGCTTGACTGACAGATGTCAAAGTGTAAATCATGTTCTAATAAATGAGAAATGCCTACGTGATTGAAAAAAAAATCCTATACTTGTAAAAACTGTAGGTATTTTTAAAATAAATTATTTGCTTTTAATATTTGGTGTTTGGCGTATCCAGGTGCACACCAGAAACTCAGACCTAGAGAGGAGATATGTGTTTCTTGTGTTTTTTTCCTAATTTCACTGTGTTTCTTAAAATTACAGAATTGATCCAAGTTGGTTCTCTTGCTTGTGAGCTACATAATCAAATGTTTCTGTAGTTTTTCACCCAATGACCTCTGGCTGACCAAAACAGTTATTGTAAGACATTCCCTGAGTTCTGAACTATATTTCCCCTTCCTAGAAAAGCTCTCCTTAGACACCTATTGTGAAGAGATATTTAATATTTTGGTTATGTGATATTTTTAAATAACATTTTGAGTAACCTGCTGTCATTACTACAGTACCACGTTGAGCAGCTGATAAATTTAAAGGTCAGTGCAGTTCCAGTGCTGTCAGTGCAGTTCCAGAATGTCAAAATAAAAAATCCAAGGACCCTCCAACACTTGAAAACTGGTCTGAGAGTATCACAACTATTTGGAGACATAAAAAGATACTTTTTTTCAGAATACAAGAATATCTAATTTCAAAAATTTGATGATATTATGCTTTGACTTAAACTGCCTCCATACCATCTGTATTGTGATGCTGCTTATTACTTAATATATAACATCATTCCCAGATGAAATAAATATCAGAACTTGTAAGAGAGGTCCATAGTCTACTAGTCTTTTGAGAACTCCATTGATACCCCATCCCTGGAAGTGCTCAAGGATAGGTTGGATGGAGCTCTGAATAACCTGCTCAGGTGTCCCTGGTAGTAGTAGCAGGGGGTTTGGAACAGAATGATTCTAATCTCCCTTCAAACCCAGACCATTCAAGGATTTTGTGTTCTGAAATATCCATATTCTTCTGTACTCAGTAAAGACCTGTATTACCCATAAAAGCTTTCTAACTAGGTTGGGACTCCTCAGAAACTAAAATCGAGTTATGTTACAAAATTCATCCGTCTTTGTCCTAAATCTCATCAGCATCATTTTTATTAAAGCACTAAATATCTTTTTAAAATAGAAATATTTCCAGTTCTTGTAGCTGGAATTGTTTGTTTTCTTGAATGGATGCAACAGCCTTATTCAAAACATTTTTCATACTTCTTAGCTTTTCCTGCTACTTACATACAAATAAAGATGGAAAGAGGCAAACCCGAGATGCTCTGCATTGTTTGCTCCCTGCATGCAAGGGGAGATAATAACCAGTATATTTTCCTGCCTGCACCACTCAGGAACTTGACAGAGCTGGCAGAGTGTGTGCACAGATCATGGACCCACTTTGATGTTGTACATTGTTATTAGACAATAGCTGGCATGGCCGTGTCACAGCAGGGTATTGCACTTACCCTTCAGCAGACCTGTTTTTATAGAAAGGGACCTCCTGCCTCCTTGCCCCAGGCCACAAAACCCTCTGCTGTGGAAGAAGGTGGTTTGGATCTCCAGCAGCAGGAGGAATCTTGTGTTGCTGTATTGCCTTTTAGCAAGTTAGTAAAATTACATATGCAGCTATTTTGGAAAATGACCGCATGTTCTACATGCTCCGTACACACGTTCTGAGTCACCAGGAAAAAAAAAAAGAAAAGAAAGAAAGGGAAAAGAAACTATCATAATGAAAAGAAAATGGTAAATAAACAATGAAAATCCCATTCAGTAGTGCTGTTTCATCTCTAAGAGATGCTTTATTCAACAGCAGGTAGCAATCCCCACAAGAAACATCTGCTATCAGAGGATTTGCAGGTACACTTTTGTTCACTGCTCACTGAATTTGTGTCGGTATTATAATTCAGCAGGTTTCTGCTTTTCACACAAACCAGGATTAGTGTTGACTTGGGCTGGAGGGCATTCAAGCTGCTGTTCTTCTTTTAGCTATATTTCTCTGTAAACATCTAATTGTTTCAAAAAGTGATGTACAGTATGCAAAAAACCTGAATTCAATGCAAATAAGCCCGTGCAGCTCTAAACTTAACAGGTGTTCTCATTAGTGTAAGTAGACAAGGAACGATTCTTGAAAGTTTGATAAACACATAATCATGGCCAAACATGTTACTATAAGTATAAAGACACTTATAGCAACATCTCTTTTTCCTTATTGTGCAATATCAGCATTCATTAATAGGAGACATGTGCCAGTAAATGAAATACTAAGATCCAGTGCTGACTTCTTCCTGCAAATAACGTAGCTGTGAAATGCTCTGCTACTGATGAATAAATTTTTGGCTAAAATAAGAGTCAACAAAATGAAATCTTTACACCCAGCACATATATATTTTAAATATATATCTTTGTCTGCACTGAAAGCAGAGCATTCATTCTCCCTTTGATATTTTTGTTTGTTACAAGGACTTATCACGTTGAGTCTCACTCACATACATCATAAAGTGTTATAGCATGCATATAAAATTGGACAGCAGAACCATTTATCACTAGGTATTGTCCAGCTGGTAAAACGAAGAAAGACAGGACTTCTCTGAGAAACCATTGCCAATATCTCTGTGTGTGGCTGTGTAATATATGGCTTCAGATTGCAAAGGCAATAACAGTAAAATATTACCCCAAGGAGAGAAGTGGCTTGCAGTAGGTATTCATGCACTGCCTTCAGTCTTCAGCCGTGGACAAAATGTGCAATTGTCTATTCCCTGACTTCCCACTATGCACAGACACAAACTGAATTGTGTCTTAATTATTATCTCTGGCTTTTACCAGTTGTGGGGGTACTTCTTTCTTGCTTCCCCAGTCTGGTGGCTCCCATCTCCCCTGCCTTTGGCTCAAAGGCTGCCAGAACTCCATCCCTCCTGCTCCATGGAGAGGGCAGTACGTCCGTGGGGCTGGAGCAGAGGGCAGCACGGGCAGGGGGGACATGGCAGGCTGCACACAAGTGGCTGACATCCAGGAGGGTCATCTGCTGCCTGTCTCACATTTCCCTTTTTGCTCTTTATCCTCTGAAGGAAACCCCTGTTTTTCAGAGGCTGATCCCAGTATTCCAACTGTCTCTCACAGGGCGCATTACCAGTGCAGTGGATCAGCAGGAAATATTTCCCAGGATGTTCCCTGGGTGTTTAGCAGGGATTATTTTCTCTTTCTTACCTTTCCCTTTGCTCAGACATCATGTGCTTTCTTCTCACACTCCTCCAAGGCAGCAAAAATCCCAGACTTGGACTGGTGGGTAGAGAAATGGCAAGTTGTTCCTTGAAATTGGTGACAGCATCCCAGTACTCCTGGACCATTCCTTCCCTCCAGGGAAGCTCTTGGACCCCCAGTCCAAGCTCTACTTCCAATCCAAGAAGGAATTTTGGCCTTTCAGGGCTTAATGAGCTTCAATTGTGACCTCCTCGTGGTTCAGTATTTCCCTTACAAGTGATAAATTCAGTTTTTCTGCATCTGAGGTTCATCACAGCCAGGAAGGAAAGGAAAAGTTTTGTCTCATAATGCAGAGGGAGAATTCTCACCTAGTTAGTATTAATGCAATTTTTTAGGACAAACTGGCAAATAATATGAGTTTATGGCACAGAAGAAGGGAAACTTTAGGTTCAAATTATTTTCCTTCTTAACCATCACGGAGTTCATTATTGAAAGATTCAGTTGCAGGAATTTACCATGAAAATAATTATTTTGTCTCCACTAGTACAATATAATTTTATTTTAAAATGTATTGTTTCTTGTAAGTTTGACCCCAAATCTGAGACAGCTCAATCCATTTTGGAGCCATTGATGTGTATAATGTCAGCATCAGTTTATTTTCACTAAGAAACAACTCATTGTATATGAGGAGGTTGCATTGATATGATGACCCCACAAAGGTTCCCAGAGAGTGGATGTGCAAAGCAGTCACACCACAAGGCAACACGGCTTAGGACATAACCTATAAACATCTGGCAGTATTCAGTCTTACAAATTCTATTATTGCAGAAGTTGTGAAAACACAGGGTCTGTTTGTTGCCTCTTTGCAATCCCTGGTTTTCACAGTGATTTTTACGGAATCAGAAAAAAACAGGGTAATTAAAACATAAGGTTCAACATCTTTAGATATGTAGAACATTTTCTGTTGCCTAAAACAAATATTCCCAAAGAAAGTATAAAACATTTTTCTGACTTGCAAAGTTTTTGCAGTCTATCATTTAAATTACTTAAATAAAGGGAGCTTTACTGCTCCCAAAAGCTGAGAATATAACACCCGCCATGCATATTAGCTTGATCTTTTTGACAGACCAGAAAAGTGTTTGTGTGTGCCAATTAAAACAAAAATGGATCCCTAGTGGCTTGTTCCTCACACAACTTCTGAAGACTGCTATCATTGTATGCTGGGGTAACCCTGGATAAGGCGGCTCTCCAAAGTAAACAAACTTTTCAAAACTTTCATGACAGATGGGGGTTACAAATGCATTTTAATAAGAGAGTTGCCAAAGCAACTTTTTTGCAATCAGCATATATTTACTTAACATCTAGCAACATTGGGAACACAGGACAGATACTTTCTCACCAAATTTTTTAACAAATATCATTTTTTTGAAAGATTGGTTGAAGACCTTTTCTCTCAAGCTGATATTTCCCCATCACTTCAATGTTAACTTTGCTCGACATCCAAAGGACTGCGAGATGGGTGAAGCCAGACTGTAGTATGAGACAGACAATCTGCTTGATAATGAAATTTCTTTGGTAGTCATAAACATCTTAGAGTCCTTTAAAGTAATTTAACTATCAGCATAACCATGACTACCTCTGTTTGATAGGCTGGCTCATGGAATGGATACGTGATGCTGCGGAAATATAACACAGCTCAAGACTGAGCCTTTTGTTTTCTTTTGTTTCCATTTTTTTAATATTAGACTCAGCTCACTATGGTACAGCACAGAGAGATATTTTATTTATCCTCTCGGCTGTTCACTCATTCAGCATAAACATGGCCAAGAGACTGGATTATCTGTGAGAAAGAATTTAAGAACAACTTCCAGAAATGCAGTTGGACTTTTGACGTGTTTTTAAAAACTTGCATGGCTCTGTCCCAGTTTAATTCAAATCCAGCTAATTAAACCACTAAGGAGCATAGTGTCTCCCAACTTTAATTAATTCTACTTCTACTGGGGGTGTGGACACAGGAGTGTCCAGGGTTAATGCATCTATTCTCAAGTTCTATTATATTGTAGTGATTTTTAAATGAATATTTAGTGATAGAAAATTTCCAATATACTTTTTTTTTTTTTCCTTTCTTCTTGACTCTTTTCACAATTTCCCTGGCCCAGTCCTGGTGAATGCCATGCAGAGGCAAATGGGGTGTCCTGCATTGCCTGGATCTATCTAGATCTCTTAGGAAAACAGAGAGAGAAATCCAGATTTCTCTTCATTATGGGGAATCAGGTTGATTAACATGATCAGCAAAATCCCACCACTTTGTGACAGAGCAAGGTGAGATGGTGGGAGCAGTGGGAAGGGGGAAGAGTGTTAACTTTGGAGCTAGAAATGCTCCAGCAACTCACATTTCCTTTTTTTTTCCTACACATATCAAGGGCAGCAATCCCAATGCACAGTGCAACAAGAGGAACACATTTTATTGAATTTCTGCACACAGAGGTATCTGTCAATCCAAGTTTAAATCACTTAGTGTTCACCACAAGCTGTGTGAGTCCCAGGTGGCATAAAAATTTCGGTTTTCTGCACTGAATCTTGCACTGGATTAGCAACTGCTGAAGTTTCCACGGTCCAAAAGCATCCAATAATCCAACACTGAACCATTGGAGTCGGTTTTATGAAGCTTCACCTCGACAGTCCAGCAGTTTTTCTGGATATCCCAGTTTCAGAGGGAGTTGAACATTGGCTTTTTTCAGCATTCGGCTGAGTTAAGAACTGTGACATGTTTTTTTGGTGTTTATACATGAGCCATGCACTTCCTAGACTGCTCACCCTGCTCCCTTTTCCTTGTTGCACGGTACACACTAATTTTTTATATTTTTTTTTGCTGTGTTTCTCCTTCCCCACAGAATCCTTCACTTCCTGTATTAAGGTTTTTGGTTTTTTGGCATTGTCTGAAAATACTTAATCACTGCAAATAATAGTTGCGGCCACCAGAGATGCATAAGTACACTTTGAAGTGGGTGAATCAATAAGGCTGGTTTGGATTTTTGTTTTGCTGTGTGAATTTATCGTCCTTTCCTGTATCTCCTTAGAGTGTCTATCGGTAGGATTGCTGAAATTGCCTCTATCCTTGTTCTGTAGCTAAAGTAAATGCAAGAACATCTGTGGAAGTGTATACTGGTAAAGAACTAGAGGGTTGCAGGAAGGAGATGTTTTTCACAGTGGTGCCGTAGTCCCCAAGCCAAATTTTGCAGGAAAACCATGGACAGAAGTCCCTGATCTTCTTCCACAGCTCTTTAACCTCTTATTTTCCTTTGACATGGATACACTGCGAAAGGAAAGTCTGTGAGACAAGCTCTGAAGGGTGATCTGTAAGGGTTTGGAAGTCCTGGTACAGCTGTAAATCCCAGAGCACAACCTAGCACAGAAAAATACATAATTCATAAAATTTTTAAAAACTGTTGATCCTGGGTGCCCTCCAATGTATATTTGTATATTATAAGATGGTAATGGCATTAATTAGACAACAGTGTCCTGTATTTTGTGGAGCTAAAAGGGTGCATTTCTGTCTAATAACATAGGATCTTGTTGAACACCACCTCAGTGCATCATTACGGTGACATGCAAAAGAAGCTCAACCCTCCATTTGCAGCTTTATAAGGTGACAAGAGAAACCCTTAATAAGCCACAAATAAAATAACAGGAAGTGTTTCACACCTGCCTCTCTCCCCACTTCCCACACTGTGTTGGCAGCCCAGCAGTGCACTGAATTTAGCTCACATTTACCTGTGGTGAGCCAATATTTTCTGAGGATCAATGCTTAACAGCAGGGCTGTGCTACAGCTCACTGCAAAACTGCCATGTGAGTGGATTCAGCCTTTGAAGTAGTTTTTTTTTCCCCTGGTGCTGTAGCAAGGAAGAGGGAATTCAGGCACCCTGGCTCTCCTATCCCCAACCTGAAGGGCATGGCAAACCAGAGGGTTAATGCCAGTTGTCAGTCCCCGTGGCTGTTTATTGCTGACAGCAGCAACAGCATTCTGCCTGGTAAGGTGGTGCTAATTCTAGACTGTAGCTTTTGCAAAAATGATGGCACAGAGAGAGGGATTTTGGGAGGTATTTAAATAAGTGAAGTACCTGGCACAATGGAGTCTGGCAGCTCTGGATAGAGCACTTCATTTTCTTTTTTTTTTCCCAGATTTGTCTTTCATTTGTTTCCCTGGCCCCTCTGTTTATTTCAGCAGTGCCTGACTCAGGGACAGTGTGTTAACAGGCCTTAATATTGAACAATTTCTGCTTGTTGTTAGTTATACATCATTTAGGGCTGTGATCATAAATTGTTCAATCACAAGGTTTAGTCAAAACCAGCATTCTTTACTGATGTCTTTTCCCAAGGGTGTTGAAAATTTGATTGTTCAAAGTGCAAATATGGTTTAGCAATCCTTTCCAAGAGTCATTTATCAGAAATCCTAAGGAGGTAATATATAAAAGTGGGATAGAAAACCTGCACATTAAATGGGATTTACCAGCCAAAGCCTTTGGAACTGCTTGCCTGTGAATGACTGGAATGGAGCAGGACAAAGTCAATTACTGACTGTAATTAAGGAGTGGATGCATTTAAACTGTAGAGAGCAGTAGCAGTCTTCTTGAAACTGTCTTGTTACTCAGAAGATTAGTCTGAGGAAAGAAAGAAAAGGACTTGAACTATATCTTACAGAAAGTATATTTTAAATGAATTCTCTTCCCTCCATTCTATGATCTGTTTTTACAGATTTGCTCATAAAACACTGATAATATATGATTATCAAAATAACACATTCAAGACAAAGAAACTTTCAACATGTATTTTGCTTTGGTCTTGTTAGCAATGGAGTATCTCTTTTGCATATCATTCAGTGCAAATATTTATGCAGTGCTGAATACTTGTATTTTAATAAAGCCTGAATTTACTGAACGGAAGACTGAACTATGTTGTGTCCTTTTTAAGCCTTCAAAATACAGTAAATCTAATTACATATGTTGCTCTTACTTTGAAAATGTTATTCCATTTTATAATTTTAATAATGATTTGTTTATACTGGGAGAGAAGCATTAGATTGAGTTGTTGCCTGTGTTTAGTCTAATTCATATCTGCATGTATACATTAATAAATTGCGATATCACATCACACGTTTGAACCCAAACCTTGCCATGTAAGCTGGGCACAGAACTGGAGGTCAGCTCTTCCCAGTGCTCACCTTAAGCTGAATTTGGGCTTTTTATTTCCTTTTTGGTGAAGGGAAGGGTGACTCTGTGAGCAGTGATTAACGTTATGCCCCCGGACTAATGAGAGAATTGAGATTTCCCCGATAAATAACTCTCCCTGGTGCTTGGGGAGCAGTGGGGTGGCTGGAGTTGGGTGCAGAGGGGATGGGATGAACATCTGCAGCCAGGCAGCCCCGAGCCCACACCAGGGGACCATTCCCACATTCTCAGCAGCACTCCCACAGGATGTCTCCGCTGGAGCTGCACTGACGGGATTTTCCTTAATGCTGATGACTTTGGAAACCTTCCTTAAAGGCATTTCCTCAATAAAGGGAGGGTTATAGGACAATTAATGTGACATTAGGCTGTTGTTTTTTGGTTTCGGTTTTCTTTTTTTTTTTTTTTTCTGTTATTATTTCAGTTTTAAGGAAGATGCTGGGAGTACCCAGGCTGGTGAGGATCTGCTGTTTCTTATTTGCTTCATTAGAAACCCTTGACATGGGTGAGATGCAGGGAAACAGTACCACTTCATATCAGTGTATTTATATAAATTAACTGTGCCAGGCTGTAACAGCTTTTCTTTGTTTTTTTCCCAAAGCTTGGTCAGAAAGAAATCCTTATTGTCCACTGTGCTCAGCCATTCCCCTTAAAATACCTGAAAAGGTTTTGGTGCTGAATAATCCCCATGTTCCAGTGGACATTCCCACATTCAGACTAAATCTGCATCCCCAATGCACCAAGACCCAAGTGTTCCATATGTGAATACCACCCAATTTTGCACAAGCAGCTTTTAACAACACCAAAACAAGAACAAAATTTTGGTTCCAGAGCTGGCAGGAGCTGAGCTGATTTAGAGCATGGGCAGAATGAGTTCCTGCCCCTTCCAAAACGTGCTGGTGATGTAGCCCTTGGTTGATTTGTGTGCAAACACAGAAAATTGTTGTGCCCAGATGATGCTCCACGGCCTTGTGCACCAGGAATCTGTGGAATAATCCTGGGACAAAGCACTGCACTGCTCTGGGCCTCAGTTTTGCCATCTGCGAAATGGTTGCTTCAACCTGTTGTGTGAAATACCTGGCGATTTCCTCTGGTCAAATATATATGTATATGTATGTATGTATGTAAAATAAATTTAAAAAAAATTATGTATCATTATTATCCCAGTGGTTTACAGAAGTTCAGACCAACAGCATATACATACATATTTCCACCAAATATTAGCTTAGACAGTGAAACAGCATTATCAGGGGATTGAATATTCTTTTGATAAATATTCCCAGTGAGTGGGTCAAAAATGTAAATCGACTTCTATTCAGACAAACTGGGGATAGTTTTTTTCCATGATAAATGGGGCTCCTAATTATTTTGCTGCAGCCATCTTTGATGATAATTTCTTTTTTTTTTTAATGTGAAAGAGTGACATTATTAATTTTACCAAAATGTTTGGGAGTGGGCTGGGGAATCGTAGGTAAATAATAAATGTGCAAATAATTCAAGAATGGAGGCACCAGATACAAAAACCAATACTAGCAGTAATAGAAATGGAAACTGCAAATGACAGGAAATAATTTTCACGATGCACTCACTTCTTTTCAGGGTGCTTTGATTTCACTTGGACTGTGCCTTGTTACACCGAGTTTCCTGGCTTTTCCTTAACTTTTGTCACATACCCGTTATTTCTGCACTATTTGTGTTCTGTGGCTGCATTGCTGAGACAATATCTCGTTTGTTGTGACAGATTCAAAACAGTTTTCAGACAGAGGTTCAGAACTCCACCGTAACTCGGCACTCCAGCAGGCAAAAAAAGGACAAGCATTTGGGGGGGAATGGGAGGGAAAAAAAGAGGGAAATCATCTGCCTGGTGTGTGTTTTACTCACCTGTGTGTTCCCCTGCCCTCCCCAGATCACGACAGTGTCAGGAAATGAGTTCCTCCTCCAGTCGGATATCGACTTTCTCATATTGGATTGGTTCCACGCTATCAAAAATGCAATTGACAGATTGGTATGTATTTGTTTTGGCTGTTACCTTTATTAATTAAGATGTAGCAATTTCAACTTCATTTGCTCAGGCATCTCTACAGGTTTTAGGCAGTCAGCAGCTAGCTAGACATTCCTTTCTCTGAAAGATATAAAAATATGTATGCAAATCTACTAAAAAAATGTCAGATAAACAAGGTTGTTGCACAAAAATGTCATTTGATTCTTGCCTCGAAACGGAACGCTACATTTATTTCTCTGAAATAACAAGGACGCTGGCTTGCTGAGGGTTGTAAAAGCACACAAGCACTTAATAACTAATGAATTTTTGCATTTTCTGTTTATGCAGCCTACAGTATATAATCTTCAATAGAACTATTAATACATTTGAGCCTTTTATGAATTTTTGTATTACTTATTCACAAGAATAACACTAGCAAATAATATTCCTTTGTAACTGATTGCTGGTATTCTCCCAGGAAGGCTGGGGGTTTTCTACTAGAAGTGAACAGGGTTGCGTTTTATTAAAACAGTTTTTAATTACCAAACCAGCTTCAGCTGTAGCTTTTTCTTTCTTTTTTGCCACTCTCAGTGCAAATTCCAAACGTCTTCCTCCTATCCCTGCCTGATCCAAGAACATTTTCTTCTTTTTTTCTTTTTTTCTTTTTTTTTTTTTTGAGGGCACTGACTTCCCTTGTTCACTGCAGAATCTGTTGAGAGAAAAATATCCCCATTTCTTGCATTTTTCAGAGGTTTCAGTGCCGTGGAATCTGCAGCCCCTTTGAAAGGGTTAATTTGAACACAGCTACTGTTTCCTTAAAGAGCTACAAACATTCTATTACCCTGAGGCTATAATCAGCCAAGGAAAGTTTGATCTGATGATGTATGTCTTCATATTGTGCATTTCATTGGGTGTGTGAGGATATTGATATCCAACTAAAGATTTTGGGGTGGAGTTTTCCGTAGAGACTCAGAATAAAAAAAATCTTTTTTGGCATATAATTCAACTAAACATCTAATAAACCTGATTGTACATATACATATATATATATATGTATTTTTTTTAGTGTAGCTGTAATAATATTGTGGCATCAGCAGCCCTGAGCTCGCAGAGAGCCACAGCAGCAGCAGCTGGTGGGGCACAAGTGGCCGAGGTCTGAGTGCGCAGGACAGGATGTCACCACGCACCACTCCTGGCCACTCCATCCCTGCCAAATCTTTCAATCCTGAAACTCTGAACGAATGTGAAAAGCCTGGCAGCTCTCCAGGCTGTTGGGATGGCTGAGTCTCACCTGACCAAATGCCATGGGAGGAGATGTGGCTTCAGCCGAAGCAGCGTCTCCTTTTTTTCGTTCTTTTTTCTTTTTTCTTTTTTTTTGCTTCTTTTCCCTGCTCATTTTCACTTTGTCTGCCAGTAAATTAGAATAAGAGAAAAGCCCCCCGACTACTTCTTAAGCTTAAACCAGCAGAATTCAACCCCAAATTTGCAATGATGTTTGAAGTAATTGTGTTTGCAAGAATATTTACTGTAACTATCTAAACCAGAAAGGCAATTTAAACACCCTTCCTCTTTGCCAGCATTTGAAAGTAGCCTGCAATGTGGAAATAATTTTGGTCCCTAAAGCCTAAAGAAGCAGGCCTTTTGTTTTCCTCACTTAAATGGGAATTTATCTCAGAAATTAGGATCAGTCTGTCAGGGCCATAAAAGCTTTGCCATATGACAAATTTTGCATTACACTTTCCTTAAATTACATACTCCCTGCACACTTGCTCTCTGTGTGTGTCTGTTAGCTTCTGTACTGGCATTCTGGAATCTCTTGCTTCATTCTTACAAATAATAATTTTATTAAAAGCATACACATATGTATATACATATATATATATATATTCTTTTCCCAGCCAAAAGAACAGAGAATTACATCGAGAAATTTGGAGTTCAAACTCAGAAGATCCTCCAGCATCGAATTACTGAATAACTTAGACACTGAATCCAAAGAGCCAAAGCCTGAACACAGAAAATCTTTAAGTAAGGCTTTTTTCTTTCCTCATTTTTCTTTCCTTTTTTTTTTTTTTCTTTCCTTTTTAATTAACTATGCCATTACAGGGCAAGATAATTTTTATTACATACAGAATGTAAGGAAGATCACTGAGAATTTTAAAGCTGAATATGTTCTGCACTGATATACATAACTTGCATTTAAGTAAAGACAGTTACTAGCTCCATACTTTTAAAGGGTGACACTCTCTCCTAAGCAAAATAAATTTGTTTAGGAGCAAAGACATTTATTTAAGCCATTTATTTTTAAAAATAAGCAACATGAGCCCTGCGTTAATGGTCTGTTGCAGTTGCTTTGTTTCCATTTTAGTAAAATACCTCAAATTGCCAGAGTAATTTTGTCTGTTGTGTATTTATACACTGAATTGCTGAAAGAATTGACATATCCTCTGCAGCCAACAATCAGTGATGTATCTATAATTTTATAGAAGATAAATTCCAGGGTTTGGCGTTGATTTTTTGTCAGTGTGATTAGAAAAGAAAGTGATCTAAAACTAGCAAGGGTGTGCTTTCCTCCTCTGAAAAGACTTTCCCAGTTTGTGCCGAGATGCTCGTGAGATCGTGGGCAGCAGCAGCAGGAGCTGGTGCTGACCCTGAAATCCTCACTCAACATCTTTTTAGCTTCACCCTCTCTCCTGAATTTTCCTTTTCCTCCTTTGTTTGGTGGGAGATTCACGTCCTGGCCCCGATGTCAGCGCTGTCACAGCCCCAGACTGGCAGCCTGGTTCGAGGCACCTTTAGGTACCAAAAGGGCTCTGTAGGAATTTGCCTGCCCTCATTTCAGTGCAGGATCAAAGCCTGAGATGGTAAAGAAAAGGGCTGTATTAAAAAGACCCAACATAGCTGTTTTTAATGATAATTATCCACACAATCATAAATATATGCACACATGCGTGCGCGTACGCACAAATAGAGACTCATTAAACAGTCTCTTTTTACAGACCACAGGATTTGGGGGTTTGTTTTCTTATTATCTTGAAGATGTTTCTTTTTTGTTGGTTTTTTTTAAGGGTTTTGTGGTTTTGTTTTTTTTTTTTTTTTTTTTTTTTTTTTGTTATAAATATATAAAGTAGCCTGAACGTGGCTTGTGAAAAATTGTCCCAATATCTTTGCACTGGGTGTTACGTTGCATTTCTCAGAGGAAGAAAAATAAGACTGAGAACATAGTGAGTTCTGAGGGTCTGATTCTGCTCTTATTGCAGCTAATAGCAAAATGCCCATAAACTGTCTCAGCACTCAGGGAATTTTTATTTATTTATTTAGACTTCTCACATATCTTTAAATGATAATTTGTCAGACAAAACAGAAAAAGTGACTATGAGCAGTGACAGAGACTTAGTCTATGTTTCTTTTCAAACCTTAGAGAATCCTGAATAACCTCCGTTTTGTTAAAGGCTATTTAAACTATTAAAAAAATGTGAAAATATCTGCTGTGAAATCTCACTGAATCGAAGCTTGCATTTAAATACTGTAGATTGGATTGCTTCTAAAATATGTATTCAGAACTTTTTTTTTTTTTTTTTTTGGCCCCTTGAGATCAAGCAATTATGTGGAATTAGAAAAATCATATTATTCACTTACTTATTAGTAGTCTAAGCACAAACTGTATTGTCAGTTTTCTGCCTTTGGCTTTCTGTGCCCTTAATGTTCACACAAGTATCGTAGCCAGAATTATCGGCAGCTAGAGCCAAAATTGCTTTAAAAAGGCATGAGAACTGGTAATGACACATTGTTAGCAGTTAACAGGTGGTCGTTTCATTGTCCAGTTTGACTGCAGAGCACAAAGATATGTGCAATATCTGCAAGTGTGTTTATAAAGTTCTTGCAAAGTTTAACGATTTTATAATTTTATAGTGCTTTTACGTTATTGACTATTGCCAGTGCCAAATCCAAACAAAGGAGATTTTTTAATGATGCCTCAGAACTCCTCCAGTTTAACAAAGAAGATGAGCAACTGATGTGTTAGCAGCCCACCCCTTCCCATCCTGATAACCTTTAATGAAATATTCAGACAGCTCAGATTCATTTGTATTTACCTTATCTATATTGTAGGGCCTGCAAAATATATCCAGTTTTAGACTTCATACTCCTGCATCCTTGTTTTTTTTTGTTTTTTGGTTTTTTTTTTTTTAGCGATACAAGTATATAAAAGACAGGTACATTCTAACCAAAGCATTTCAGTAATTTACTCTTTAATTTAAAACTGGGGAGACTGTCCCCAGGGACTTAGTAGCAGGAATTTGGTTTTTATGTCTAATCCTAATTGCTTCTGCTTGCACTACAAGGACAAATGGTAATTCTCTATTATGCTTTTTGAGCTGTAGACACTGATTTCATTGAAAATTGGGCTCAAACTGCCAGGCTCAATTTCCGAAGTTCAGAGAGTGGCTGTTCTCTTGGTCATGCAGCTTTTCAGTGGCTTCTCATCCAGTTTGGTTTCAACTCGTGTTCTAATTGAAGTTTTCTTGAGCTAAGAAGAAACCAAGAATGGCCCTGGGGAGTGTTACCAAAATATGTAAAACTGTGATCTTGTTCTCAAATACATGGAAAGAGATGACTTTTTATTTTATGATGTCAGCAATTTCACTGATACAGTTTCTGCAGCTGATGCTGGTCAGAAATAACAGGTTTTCCACCCCAGCAGCCCCCTCCATTAGAAGAAGGATGCATTTCGAGGGAGAAAATTGCCTTGCAGCATCACCTCTTTTAATGCAAAGGAGTGTTGTTCTAAACAGATAATTTTAAAAATTAGTATCAAACTTCATATTTTCCAAGTAATTTGGGTAGAAGTATTTTGCTTCTTTCCCCCATAAGGTTGCCAAAAACCCTCTCCTAATTAGTACCAGTTATAACTGGATCCACTGGTAGGTGTGTGCCACATTAATTTTATATCCCATGGAACCAGGGTTACTCTGCAAGTAGAGATGCTGTTGTGGTGTATGGGAAGTAGGGAAAGAATCTGGGATGTAGGTAAAGGGTCTGTGCACCACAAGGTTCCCAGGAATCATTCTTCTCTCCAAAAGCCAGGGGGCCTCACTGTGTGTGCCCCACAGGAGCTGTCAGGACAGCTGTGCTTTGGGCAGTGAAGCCAAGAGGATGCTCTCAGCTAAGCTCAGCCTTTCTCCTCCTGTCTATGCATCCACCTTGTGGTTTGCATCCTCTTGGCCATTTGTGTCCATGGTCTGGGAATTCTGTCCCTCAGGAGTGACCTCTTGTGGAAGAGCCTGGGCTGGAGTCACTATTGATTGTCGGAGGGGATCAATTCCCCTTCTGCTCCCCCTCTCCAGGATGGAAACAAACAGCTCCGCAGTAGGAAGAGTGCCCTTTGGCTACCATATCAATCTGAGGGCTGCTCTTGTCAAAATGCACAATCACAAGCTTGATAATGCAATCCATTCCCAAAGCACTATATTTCCAACCTGTTCTCCATCATTTCCTTATGGCGTCACATTTACTCAGTTCATCACATTCTTATTAATATTTTAGGTTTCCTTGAAAGTGATGGAATTCTATTTTTATTACAAAAGCAACAAGAATAAATACTAATTGTTGTCAGTTATTTCCTTATGTAGTGGGAACACTAATCTGTTCCTCAGCTTTAGGTTGCCAAAGCAAAATAATGAAATATTTTAGACATTTAAAAAAATCTGTGATATTAGATAAATGCAATTTGATCTCCTTGTTTGCCACATAAAAGCTGGAACTGCCTGAATTGATAAGATTGAATTGCATTATTTTTATTGTTTCTACTCGCATTTTTTTTTTTTCCCTTATCTTCAAAAACCATTTACTCAAAACCCGGTAGTTAGTCATGCAGCCTGGAAAATCTCCTCCATGTTTGAATTCTAGCTGGAGGTGCCACAACTAGGAATTTTTTTAAAAAATATATATGTGTGAAAAGGGACATCTTGGTGAGCTGTGGCAGCACTATCACTATTCATGGTCATTTTAGTGTCTCAATATGAGTATCCAGGGACCCCAGGCGTCATTGTGCCAGACACAATGTGACACCAAAGTAAGGCAATTCCAGCTCTCAGCCCCAATAAGGACAAGTTGCAACAGGTGGGAAAGAAGCGGACAAAGGCAGGGGGTGGAAGGAAAAGTTGACAGCAAAGCCAACATGTCATGCATGTTAAACAGCAGGCTTGGGATTCCTTTCTGCTCTCTGTAAGGATCAGGGTCTGAGCCCCAGAACCCTGGCCTCCATCCAACTCAAATAATATTTTCCTTACCTAAATTCCTCTCAGACTTTCAGCAGGGAGCGATGGGTCTTTTAGTCCCAAAGGGTGATGCTTTGCCCTGGGGATGCCACAGCATTTGCATGCTTCCCTAGGGAATGGCCTTGTGGAAGTGGTCTGGGAATACACTTCCTAGCATCTTTTAAATGAAGAAGAAAAAAAAAAACATTAAAGTAACCTCTGGATCATAATTTCTATTTGCCTTCATACCTATTTGCCACAAAGTCATCTCGGCATTGAAGTCTGCTTTAGTTTCTTAAAAGACAGTTAAATTCGGGAGCTTATGGTCCTTAGGACTGAACCATGGATTGTGTGCTCTAAAATTGCCCAAAATTGCTCTTCTTGTTTCATGCACTTTTCTTCAGAAGGCTGAATTTTGAAACTTGAGCATGGTATGTCTGTATTTATCCCTAATTGCTAAAGCATCCAGAATCCTTTCTGGAGGCAGTCTGTTAGATAACTAAGTCTGTACAGTGAGTGTGAGGAGAAACAGCAGCAGAAACCCATTTTGGCCATTTAATGGACATGGTGGAAGAAATGGAGAATTTGGTGGAGCTTAAAAACTTCCTGGCTCCATGTGCTACTTGGTCCTTCCCTGGCTAAAACTTCTTCCAGCGACTTGTTTGAGGGCTTACAGTTTGTCCCTGCACAGGACAAATTCTGGAAATTTCTGTGGCAAAGACCTCCTGTCTGAGGCTGTTGTTTCTCTGATGAGGGAAAGGATGGGCACCAGGGCACGAACACATGGATTTCCATGGTTTTGGCTGTGTAATAACAGAAGAGGGGAAAAAAAAAAAAAAGCCAGAAATTTATTTCTTGGAAACATCATTTAGATGTCCTAGAAAAAGGCACCGTAATTACAGGAGGTGCTGAGAGGAGCCTGTGGGAGTTTTCTGTCTTCCTCTCTAACACATGAAGGGGATGGAAGGTTGGAAGAGCACATCTTGGGATGTGGAGAGAGGTTTTGACTGGCCTACCCAAGCTCATGGAGGGCTGGATTCTGTGGTAGCTTATGCAGTTCTTCATCCACACAGGGTCACCTCTTTGAAAAGGGGGGTAATTAACAGGCTGCCCAGGGCGCTGGTGCAGTCACCATCCCTGGAAGTGATCCAAAAAGGTGTGGATATGGCCCCTGAGGACATGGTTTGGTGGTGAACATGATGGTGGCACAGGGTTGACAGTTGGACTCAATCATCTTAGAGGTCTTTTCCAATCTTCATGATTCTAATTAGAGCCATAGAAGTTGGCAATCACTCCATGTCTTTGTTAGTTCTGATGAGGTCTGAATTCTTTCCCCTTCCCGGCCCATTTATTTCAGTGAGATGTGAAGTTCAAAGCCAAATGATGCTATTTAGGGACTATTATTATATTACAATGTTAGCGTTACATATAGGTCAGTTTTATTACTTTTAATAAAGCCAAGAAACATAAAGCAATAATGTATATTAGTGCAGCATTACCAATGGCAACAATTAAAACAGAAAGCAAAATGAGAACTAGCTGCAAATATGCAGTTTCCTACTGCAATATTAATTTTGTCACTCTGCATCTTGTACGTTTGTGGCATTTATTTTTATTGCATCAACAGGAACGCAGTCAGCTTCAGGGACTAAAAAAAGCAGGAAAAGAAAATGCAACATGTTAGGTCTGCAGGGTGGAATCACTCATCTGGACCACAGGGACTAAACTTTTTTTACGTATTTGTACTCTTACATTTCTCTGCCACATTAAGTGTAGGTATGTTCTCTTAAAGCTTAGCGAAATACTGATTCAGCAACAAAGAAGTAATAGTATTGGCATGTGGGAAACAAAACATGCCAAATTGAGAAACAAATTGTGTCACTTTTACTGATAATAGAAGATCATGTTGCACTCGAAATCACAACTGGCTGTGACTAGTCCTAAAAAAAAATTACATTTTTTCCTGAATTTGAATATCCTGTTTCCATCAATTATAATATAATGTTTCCTTAATTCTTTGTTTTATTTCTACTTCACTCTCCAAAATCCTTCCAGAGTTTACTATTTGGGTTGAAAAAGCATATTTTTAAATTGGGCATATCCAACTTCCATATAAACATTTGGCAGGGAAACCCATGCATGTTCACTTAATTCATTTTTATTGAACCAAGTCCAGATTTTTAGCCAGGAAAAAGTTAGATATTAATCATATCTGAGCAGGATCATTAAATTTTCCTTTACCTACCAGAACAGCAGGGTCATTATAGAACCATGAGAAGTTAGCTCACTTATTAATCTTTACAATTACATAAAAGTGATCATTTTTATAGTACTTAAGAGTAGCTCTAACCCATTATGTGAAGAGTATGGGGGAATATTACAATATAATATAATGTATTATTATAGATGTGACCTGTGACTCATTGGTCTGCTCACTGACACACAACTCCCTGGAAAAGTTATCTGTTTGAGCTTGGATAATCTTTAATTGTTTCACACTCCTCGTGCTCATTTATGGGGCATGCTAGTAAATAGAGAGCTAGTCACTGAGTTATTAATTACCTCATTATTACTTAATTATCACCATTGCATACTTCACTTTTATGGGGAATTATATCATAAAAGAAGGTATTTTATGCTGCCCACCACAGTTAAGTATGAATGACAGCGATAGCTAATGTAGGATTGAGTTAGTTAAAGAAAATCAATCAGAAATCCTGACTATAGATTACTATCCAGTTTCTTCTGCCTTTTCCAGCTAACACTTCTCATCCTTGACTTTGAAACCCAACAGTTTAAACTCGGTTCTTGTTTCAGTGGACTAATCCCCTTTCATAAATCATGTTCAAGTGCTGAAATAATTTGCACATCGTTTAAAGAGTATTTGCTTTGAAACATTCACCTCAAGCCCTTTTGTATATCCTTTCTCTCTAAAGATTTGTAGTATTTGTTTTGTTCTCTGAGGTATAAAAGACCTGGGTAAACTTTATTCCTGTTGTTTCAAGATTAGTGAAATAAAATGCATATTTATTCAACTGGGACTGAAAGGAGCTTTAGTAAAGACGATCATACATACGACCCAGGGGAATGTTATAATACAAAATGTCTGTCTTAAAATCTCTTTAGGTTTGTTCAAAACACTATTGAAGGACTTAAGTTTAAAGAAAGAAAAGGAAAAGGTTACAAATCCATATTTCTTTGTTCCAAAGAAGAGAGAGACACCACGTATTTTTTCTTAACAAAATAAACCCCTACATGTGCACTCTAGATGGATTTGATATGGAAGCAAGTAGAGACTGGATATCATGATTGCTTTAAGTCTTTTCTTACTGAACAACAGATACTGACACAGTCCTTAAGACAACTACATTTGTAGTGGAAAAAATTGCAGTGTTTTGATTCAGACATACACTTGCTTCAGAAAAAGCAATCACAAACAAATCATGACATTTTGGGCATTATTGGAGCCAAGCAGTTGGGCTTTTTTCCATGCACTAAAAGTGAGGTAGGACTCCTGAAATGAGGAATCCACTCTGACTCTACCACTTCCAAGCCAACATGGCTTCTGCTGCTTTGGTGCAGTCTCTTAGTTCTATAACAAGCAGAACTTCCTTTACTTTAAGTATCAAAACTAAGGTTTGATGTAGATTGTACAAAAT
>VWZU01004017.1:820298-852247 GCA_013397095.1 Sterrhoptilus dennistouni
TAATATATATATAAATATATATATATATAATATTTATAGTTGAAAGCAGCCCACTATGCAGTCAGCTACCTTTGCTCGACCTTCTATCACCACATGTCAGTAGATCTCCAGTTTTGGTATCTCCATACTTTGCCCCCACAGGGAAGGAATAGAGGCTGACAACAGATAACACCTAAATAAGATGGAGGCGTTCTCACTGCAACAGGGAATATTTTAGACTGCAGTCTTTGGAGAGCGGTCAGACCTAGAGCAAGTGAACAGGACTTGCTGAACTTTGTTATTCAGGAAGAGCCAGTCCAATCTCTTACTCCTGTAAGCATAATTTTGAACCTTTCATGGTATTGATTAAAATAAGTACCCCTATTGGAAGGCTGTAGCCAGAAAAATGATTCTTAGACTGTTCTGTGTTCTGAGGTTTCACTATTATTTCTGACTAATCTAGAGGCAATCCTCATGGTATTTTGGGAGGAAAGTGACAGAAATAAGGAGGTTTTTAGGTTATAAAAGTCTAAATTAAACTCAGTTAGAGAGACTGTACGTCAGGCTCTAGACAGGAATACCTACTTTCCAGACTCACCTTTCTCCCTCTGGTGAAATCACTTATATATTTGGACCTTTTAACTAGAAGGATCTATTTAACTTAAATTGTGACAGCCAGTCCCAAATATTTAAACGCCAACTTAATGGCACTGTCTCCTGGACAGGGCATATTAATGGAATTAAAAAGGAATGTGTTTTGTAGGATCTCCTCTTTGCTCCACCAGCTGCCTGCTGACGAGCCGGGTAAACAGACCCTGCCTGTGAAAGCCAAAGGGTGGAACATCACTGAAGGGTTAAACTCTGTATTGTTTCTCAATTAAGTAAAAGGTTCCAACTAGCTGGCTTTAAATATTGATGCTGAAGAGAGAGCTATGACATATGAGCAGCTCCCCTCACCGCCGAGGATATTTGGCTCCATTTAATTAATTCCATTGGCCATTGTCTTAAGTGCGCCCAGGATTCACCCAAGAGGAATTCACTTGCGTTGCTGTTATTGAAAAGTGTAACACAGCATTATCTGCCTCAGACAGACTTTTTGTAGCATTGAATCAATTCCCCAGTTCTTGAAAACAACTACCTCATTTGATTCCTTTCATAATTAATGAAATTCGGTAGTAATGCTTTTGCCCCTCAACTCAGGCTGGAAAAAAAAAAATGTTCCAAAACTTCAGTTTTCAAGCTGAAAGCACTCTAATTTTCAGCCTAAATGGACTTGTGGTGCAATTATGTTCTTGTGGCAACATTTAGCCTGCTCTTCATTTTCAGCAGTTCTGCCTCAGGTGTACCACCCCCTGCCAGGGCTCATAACTGGGGCAGCCAGGATTTTGTAGTCTTTCCTACAATAGGGTGCTGCTTTTCTTTCTTTCTAATCATCTCAAATAACTATTTTCTGAATCTCTTTTCCTTTCAGTCAGTGTTTCTTGCACAGATATTCAAGGTTAGGTCTTCCCACAGTCTTGGAAAGAAGAATTCAGTCTGCCATGTGGAAAATGGCTCACCTGATACAGGATGGGGACTGTATTTATCTCTTTCATTGCCACTTTTTGTAGACATTAAAAGTAAACAACCAGGACATGGAGATTCTGCTGTCCTTTAATCCCTTGCATCCAATGCATTCATTAGGAAAACTAAAGAGCAAACCTGCCTTAAGCCTTTTCATAGCACATAAAATATGTTTCTACATGGAATAACAGTTTTTGTAATTAATTTTTAAGGTGTTCAATTTAAACAAAGCAGTAACATTCTTATAAAACTGAGTAACTCTTTGCAAACAGCACGTTTAAAATAAAAGAAACTAAGACATTTAAAAATATCCCAGTGCTAATACATTTGAAATAAAAGCCCTTTGGAGATGAAAAAGATTATAATAGAATTATCCTGAAATTCATGAAGACACTTTTTACAGAACACGGAAATTATTTTAAAAGCACACAGGTAGGAAGCCCTACTAGAGAAAGTGTTGCAGTTAATATATTTTGCAATCACACAGTGATAGCACATTCCATAGTCACTTTTGCTGAGGAAGGTTATTCTTCAGTCTGAGGACTCAGGGCCCAAGGGAAGGTGGCCAGATGTGGGGAGGGCAGAACAGGAGGGCAGCCAGATGCACGTTGGATCATTTGCCATTTAGCAGACTTTGGGGCACAAACTCATAAATCAGGGAAAGACAGCTTTTATCTTGGTGAGTATCTACAATGACAGACTTCAGTCAAGGTGCAGGAACTCATGGTTTCATCCACATCACTTCATGATCTCTCTTTCTAGGACAGACTGGCTGTGACCGACACACAAAAGGCCCTTTTTTCTATTTTTCTCAGGAGTCAACTGGCTCCTGAGCAGCACAGGTTTTCCCTTGGGAAGTGATACTGGAAGAACTAGAAAGGTGACTAAAAATTAAGCAGTGCAGATGATGACCTCATGATCACTGTTTGACTGTCCTCTATCCAAGCCATACACACATTCATTTAAACCCAACTCTTCATTTCATTTCTGTGGTTTCCTGGAAGTTCAGAAGTTCCTGCAAATATAGTCTTTGTATATATATAATTGTGTGAAAACACATGTAATAACCTCTTTCCTCTCTATTTAAAGATGATTATTTTAGGGAGTTGTAATGCTCCTACCTTCCTTTCTTCTTTTGAAAGTATTTCAGTTGATAGGTTCGAAAATCAAAAGATAGCACTAAAAATTAATGAATAAGTAATGAAAACACTGTAATACCTGGATTAAGATACAGCGTTATCTGAAGATCACTCAATATGATGGATCAAGGGTAGAACTGATATTAAGGCACAATTACAAGCAGTGAAATACATGATTTATTGTTTTAACTTTGCTCTTAAGGCGAGACACACAGTCATTTCTGAACTGACATTTGATGTCTGGTTTAAAATATCTCTTGTTTTGTCATCTGATGGTTTGAATTTGGGGTTCAACTATAAGAAAAGCAAATTTTTTCTGTTATTTTCGTGGGTAGCTGGAGGGATGGAGGTAGAAAAAAAGGTAAGGGAGAGGCTTAAGAAAAGAGGATGATTGAAACATGGTGGTGTGGGAAAAGGGGAAGAAAATGAAAGGATGCTGAAACACCATAATTCGCTGCATCATTTGTCTGAATTTGGTTTCTTTTGGGGTCCTGTAGCAAACATTCCCTGCTGAGTGAGAAATAGTGCCAGGCAAGGCAGAGCAGAAGTCTCATCTTTTCTAAAAGAGTTTTTTAGAAATTGTTTGTATTTGGAGAATGTGAGAATGGAGAGAATCCATTAGAATTATAGTTTCTGTTATCAATAGCCCACAAGGAGAATGCTGTTTGAAAGCAAGTTGTTTCAGTGGTGAATCGTAACCCAGAAAACTAAGTTAGCAGAATTCACCTTTTCCAAACAATTGTTTATTTGGAATTCATTTGTAGCTGTCCCTGCTCAAGTTACAGGTCATTCACAGTAATAAAGCTTTCTAATTCTGTGACAGAATATTCATAAAGTCTTTAAAATACTCAGCTGGATAATGGTCCCCAGGATCTGGACATCAAGACTTCAAAAGGCAGAGTCCTCTGATCTCCAGTTTCCTTATTCTCTCTAAGCTTGGAAGTTTTCAGCTATCAAGTTTTATTGGTTGATAGTCTAATTGCATTTGTATTATCTTTCCCCTTAATATTATTTTCTTTTCCTTGTGTTGGATTTCATCCAAATATTACTGTGACCATGAAGCAGTTTTCTGAAATGTTTTGCTTTCGCTTTGATGCTTAACTGCTTTACACGTGAGCGCTGCAATAAGGTGCAGGTTTCTGATAATAGTTTTCCTTCTGTGAGGAAAAGTTTCCACAATCTCCTGTACTTTGCTTACATTTGATAGAGCCCTTCAGTTTGAGGCTTTTCATGGACAAGATAAGGTTTGGTTAAACATCTGAACTTTTGAATGTTTATCTGAACTAGATTCGACCCCTAAATTTGTCCATCATTAGTTATTTTGCTTTTCTTTTTCGAGACTAAATTATGCTATTAAATATGTTCTAAAGTAGGTTAAGGCCCTGTGCAGTTTGTCAGCTGGAACATTAATTTTAAAGCTAAAGCAGTCTCCTATTGGCTCTTTTTAACATTCTGTCTGAATTTTGACCATGGCTGGTCAAACAGAGAGTCAGTGCACCCATGAAAACCCCACACGTAGCTGATTGAAGTGTCTCAGAGTTGTTGTGATGACTGGCATGATTTTATTTCAGGAAAATATCCTGATAATTAGTAACTATTTGCCTGCTCAAGCAGCTTGTTCCAGTGCAGCTGTTCTGGAGACCAGATAAAGTACTAAATGTCACCACATGCCCTGCAGGATCTCTGGAGCTGTCCCACTCAGCCCCTACACAAGGGCTGGCAGACTTGGGGTCCCAGACACAAAATACTTGGGAAAATAAACCAGCAGCTCCTTTCAAGGCTTTCCTTTTTCTCCTGTAATTCCCCTGTCCCAGTCCAACAGCAGGATGACCCACTGCACATCTCACAAGGCACCTTCTCCACTCACAGCCTCTATAAGGTAGCATCACAAAAAAATCTCTGGCCTGCTTTTAATCTGCTTTGTGGCTTATTTATTTTTTGCAGATCTTAAATCCCCTTTAGGGAAGCTTTTCCAGTATCCTTACATGGACACTACCTGAGCAAGGAGCTGTCACTGCTCAAAAGTCTGAAGATCAGTTGTGTTTTAGCAAATGGAAATAATTTCTATATATAAAATAAAATTTAGTGGATGGCATGAGGGTGACCATCTAAGGTTTGTATTTACGTGAACATAGATATTAGAGATTCTTACCAGAGATTTCACTTGAGGGAAGAAGTAAAAAGAATTCTGAAATCTGTCCGTGTGCTCCTTTTAAAAATGAGCTCATGGGTGATTTTTTGTTGTTATTCTTACTCTAATAATATAATTGAGGTAGGGATAATTTGATAAGGTATAGTTGACAGAGTACAGCAAATGGGTTTCAGATCTCTGGCTAGATATTTTTTGATTACTTTAAAGATAATGGCAGTGCCTTTCTTCTTCATAAACTACCACATCTACATTCACTGGAAAGTACTAAACTTGCTGTTTAAAAGAGAAAAATATGCTGGAGCTTGTGGTTTGAAACAGCAAATATAGAGCTGAATGTCACTACTGTTTCTCATTGGAAATAAACAGTTTTAGCATGTTGGTTTCATAACTTAGGCACTGTTAATTAATTCTGTCCTTTATTGTATAAGAAACACTAGAAGTACATTGTGGGTCAAAAAATATAGGTTTATGAATATAATCAGAGACTGGGTGCAATAGGAATATAATTAAATGTTAAAATAATTTACTTTTAAAATTTAGAAGGACTAAACATAATTGATAAAAGTTTCAAGAAAAAGGAAATTCATTGGTAGGATATTCTTTCTGGGAAGGGTCCCAAAAGACTGGATCTGAATAAGAGGCTCAACATGGTATCCAAGCACATGTCAAAATTTCAATATATGAAACATTTGTATAATTCTTAACAAGGCTGATATAAATATGAGACTCCTTCGTTGTCTACAGATAATTAATTTGCTTCCAAAAGCACAAGACAGAATTACATGTAGATTTTAAGGTAAAACTTCCACATGGCCACTAGCACCCAGCCCCTCAAAAAAGGTTTTCTTTTGGTGTAAATCTGTCCAGTGCTCCTCTTAGAAAAAGGAGCCATATAATTTTCTTGTCCTTTTGCCTGAAAAATTTAGTGTAAATGATGACTATTAATAGTATTTGCAAAAGGTTGAAAAGGCTTTTTTCAGATTGACTCAGGAGGCAAGTTTAAAGACTTGAAAGTTATTTGGATCAATTTCACAATGGAAAAAAGTAAACAAAACTCCATATTCTAAAAGCTCCTGAATGTATTATTTATTGCAAATTAGTTGTTCAACTCAATCTGGAAATAGTCTACAGTATCTTCTTCTGTCTTCCTCAACCTCCAATTGCATGGGATTTCTTTTTTGTTTTTTTTATGAAGTCTTCTTAAATACTATTTTATCCCATAAATGTCAGCTTCTTAAGTCATTAACCCAAATATTGCAGTTCTTTTGCTCAGTAACTGTCATGTTTTATGGGTGGGATAAGACTGTGTGCCTGCAAACACTGATTCACCCAGTTAGGTAAGGACAAGGACCACTCTTCAATTCCTGTGTTTGACCATCCACTGAATCTTCTCCTGGGAATATTTTTGCAAAGATGATGTGTCTAGAGTCCTAATCCCTGACATGAGGTCGGGCAGACCAGTTTCCCCTTCCCAAGTACACTGTTCTCTCTCTTCCTGGACTCTAAATGGTCTGACTTTGTGTGCTGCAGCAGATTTCATCCAAGTCCCACATGTTTTACATTAGATGAACATAAACTGGTCATACTGTATGAATAAAATGAATTCATTGATTTTTGGCATTGTGTTTTTTATATTCGAATTAAGTTTGTATAACAGTGTTTCTAATATTGTGACAATACCAAAAAAGAATTGTGGAAAGAAAGGCTTGGCAAGGCCTGGGTGATCTAGTCCAGTCTCTCCTGTCACAAGGTACTGTGTGCTGTGTCCCCATACATAAATTTATTAAGCTGCATCTTAAATTCCTTTAGTTTTATTTGCCACCACGACTTTTTTAAAAGGATGGTTTAGAACTTCATATTATGGCCAGTTTATACTCATCTATTCTCATGCCAACATTGTTCTTCAGTTAAAACAGCTTTTCTCCCTCCCTGCTGTCCTCTTCTCCTCTCCTGCTCCTTTTCCCACCCCCACCAGCAAATTCATAGAGAACAATCACAGCTCTTCCCAGCCATTTTCTAGCTGGCCAAACATGCCAAGCTCCCAGTCTCCTTCCAAAATCTCAGCAGCCTCTTTCTCCTGGTGCTTCTCACTGCTGCTGCCTGCACCTCTTCTGCCAGGAATTTCCACCTCACATATGAGTGCCCAAGGTTATAAACTCAAGAGAGAGAATTTTATTATTAATTAAAATTAAATATTTTGGATTTGTTGGTCAGGTGCTGGAACAGGATACCCAGGGAAGTGGTTGAGTCATGATGCCTGGAAATGTTCAAAAGATGTGTAGATGTAGCACTAACATGGGTTAGTGATGGCCTTGGAAGCTCTGAGGAAACAGGAAGATTCCCTGTTTTTGTTACTTCTAATACAACTCCTTTCCTTGTGTCAGGATTGTTCTTACAGCAGATTTCACATTTGCTCACTATTGACTGTATGATGTCAGTCATTCTCTTTCCTATTACTGCCTTTTTTTAGACGTTTCAGAAGATTTTGAAGCCCAAAATGTGTGTTTTCATGTTCTCTCTGATCCAGCTCTCGAAGGATCAGGGGTGGGACTGCAACCCGATTCACTGGTGTAACAGCCCACCCAATTTCTGTGAGCTCAGCTTTAAGAAACTTGATTAATTTGTGGTCTGCTTGGTCATATTTGAGGTGAACCCTGACAAATCAACCTCTCTTTGTGAAATTACTGCGAGGAAGAGTTGGACTTGATGGTCTTAGTGGTCTTTTCCAGCCTCAATGACTCTTTGATTCCATAATTCCAGTCCTGCTCTAGCCATGCTGTGGACAGTACTAGTTCTAATCTGGTTAGGAACTCCAGTTTCCAGTCTCAAAGTCACCAAGATTTTTCCTGATACCCCAAATTCTTGTCTCAGCTGATGATGCTTCCAGTCTTGAGTCAACAAGTAATTTTTTGAACGTTTCTACTTTTCCCACTGATGTCTTTTATGAGAACATAAAGACCAGTTCCAAGAATATTTCAGGACTTCCACTGGTAACTTCCCTGCAATACAGTAGTTCTCCTTTCAACAAAGCTCATTTTAATACCTTATTTAGTCACTACACAGTTATTGTTTTTAGTTCTCTACATCTTCTCTAGTTTAACTAATCATTTCCTATTTGGCATCATATCAAATGCATAACTGAAATTCAGATAGATTTGGCCCATTACATTTTCATTTTCTAAAAAACATTATTTATTTTATTAAAGAAAGGTATCTGGTGTGATCTGTGTTTATAAATCCAATACATACTCAGAAATATTGCTTACATTTCTAAACATTAATGGTACAAATGCCACTAAGAAAAGCTGTGTGGGGCGTGACATTTTTATTTTACAATGTAAATGTGTAGTGATGTTTAACACACTATTAATTTATTTCCATTTATTATTAGAGGGGGAAAGTTTTTTTTTTCTTATTTTATATGCGTAAGAGCATGATGCAAAATATGAATTATACAGTCATTTTATTGAATCTTTACTGCTAATGCACGCAAATTTCACAAAGTGTAATGACACTACTGAGCACTTAAGTTGTTAGGCTGTCATATTACAGAAAAATTATTTGTGCTATATAATCACTGTTTTCTTTTTCCTATTGTTTATTTCTGAGCTTACTTCATAAACATCTGTAAATGTAGATGTATTTGCTGTGGCAAATATCTATTATTGCGCCATAAACCAGAATCACATCAGGTATTTTGGTACCAAATCAAGCAAAATCGTCTGCGCCTCTCCTGGAAGGTCATACCCATTCTGATGCTGCACATTTTGAGTCTGTGCTCTGTAGTTATAAAATCTGTAATTTTGAAGCTTATAAGAATAATGATCAGGGGCAATGCCCAATTCCTGAGTTTTTTCCCCTTGATCATTTTTCTAGTGCCTTTAAGATGACTGTGTACCTGTCTCTCATTGTATTCCTTTACCAAAAAAAAAAAAATTAGTAATTATAGTGTTTATAATTCAGACATGCCCAGGGATTTCACTAAGGGAAAATATAGGAATGACTGGCAAAAGTCCTTAACTTAATAAAGAAGGTGAAGTGAATTCTTTATCCTTAGTGAGCAGATTTTATTGGCTCCATCCCAGACCATCACAAAGAAAAGGAAGGAAGAAGGACTTGGTTTTGTCACTTTCAAAACTCTGGTGCTGGTTGAAAACCTGTCTGTTTTTACAGGCAATGATGCATGCTGCTCCATCCTTAAAGGACTAACAGTAGTTTCCCATCTGCTGAAGGCCAAAAAAATTTGATGAAATGTTGCATTCTGGATTCCAGTGGTATCCAATAAAACTTGAAGTTATGAATCAATATATGTTATAATTACAGTGTCTTTTAGAATGTAGGCATGATCATACACCTCTGCACATTAAGATACACTGCTTCAGAAATATAAGAGACTCAGCAATTTAGCCTTCTCATTACTTGAAATTAATTAACTAATTAATACCTTCCAATTAATATTTTCGAGCATATGTGGTAGCACTGCTTTTAGATTGGCACTTTATTTCTCCAAAGTCATAGAGACCTATCCCTTCCTCCCTCTTTTGCCATCTCACCTTTGTTTCAGTCCTACACGGTGTTGCTGAGGACTCTGGTTATGAGTCTGTAAAGGACTTTAGAAAATTATTACTTTAAGACATCAGAGATGAGAGTTAAATACATAAGTCATATGTATTTTAAGAAAGTTGCAGCTAAGGTTTTGGTCAGTGTATTCTGTATTTTGAATGGTCAAGCCTGTCATTTTTAGTATTCTTTGGGAAACAATTACCTAAACTCCATTTATGGGCGTTATCATTATACTACAACTCATCTCTTTCTAAGAACTTCACGAAATTTTAATGTCTTTGAAGAGTATTAAAAAAAAATATGCATGGTCCAAATTAATTATTTCTTTTTCCTGGAGATCAAAGCTAATGGAAGAGAAGGTAGAAATGTAAAGATATTTGAATCTCTTAATGCTTTATCCATTCCCTCTGCTGCTCTTCATTCTGCTCTTTCCATCCAAATGAATTACATACGGTAATTTTGGGTGTTATAATAAACAGATAGGCATCGTAATAATGTATTTCAGTTAGGAAGAGGTACTTGAAAGAAATTGGTTTTGCAATACACATGATGTGAGACAATCAATAGTGCTTTAGTCTGACAAGCATTGTCAATATCCATTGTCACAGTTCAGAAAGTCATTAATGGATAGTTCTTCAAAAACCAATGCTTTCAACACGTTGGAAGTGTTCAGATGCACTGTACCTGGCAGGAATTAATCATAGGTAAACCCCTGAGATTATGTACAAATGCAGAGTAAATTAAGAGTGAAATAAAAGTCATTGGAAGGAATCTGAGATCATGTTATGGGGAGTTACAAAGTCTTGCCAATGAAATAGGGAGTTCAGGACCTATTAAAAAATTTTACACTCTGAATCATCCAGGCTTTGCGCAGAACACAGGAAAAACATTCTGCAAGAAATACTTTGTCAAGATGCATTATTAAATTCACAGGAAGTAATCTCATAAACATTTTTATCCTGACCCTGAGGAGTTCAGAGCCTTGCCTACCTCTGTGAGTGGTTGCCAGGCCAAAATCTTGGAGAAAGGCTTTTGTAGCTTCAGCCTTCAATTTGTTGGCCAGTGCTTGATCCTGACTAAACTATAGTAAATTTATTCTCATTGCATCATGGATACAATCCAGGGAGTTGAATGTTAAAAAGTAATTATTCATCTGTGCACCTCAAAACTTTCTTTGATTCTTGTAGAACTGTGTCACTAGGAGTTATTGGATTCATTCTTGCCTTCAATGCTTCTGTTATTTATATGCTATTATTGAGGCTAGATTTGGTTCAGATGATTTATATAAGCAGAAAAGGACAGGACAGTTTTTGATCAGTGTTGTTTTTTCTTTTTTTCTCTGAGTATTTAACCTGTACTTATCCCCTCTAATTCAGCCAATGTTATTACAATGCTATCCAATGATAAGGGCCAAAGATGTGCACTTTCTTTTAGTCCTCAAAATATGTTTATACTATATTATTTTTCTACCTAATCTGAATGGCACTCCCCTATTGTGATTAGATGGTTTGACTTCATATACTTATGAGAACTGAGGAAAAGATGTCTGCCATTAATTAATTTGTCCTTTCATTCCTTTCCAACCTGTGGAATAATAGAGGTCTAACAAAGTGTCAAAAGTAACTAGAAATGCTTTTAGAGATCTAAGGATTCAACTTAGCCAAATATGAAAATCAAACAATATTCAGGCTCCATTTTTGCTGATGAAGTGTCCTAGCATGCACTTGCACTGGCAGAAAAAATGTATTATTATTTTATTCTTCAGTCCTTAAGAGCATTATTTTTGCTTCTGTATGGAACTGTCTTCTCCTTTTTTATGTTGTTTGATATTTGCCAGCTCTCTTTCATGTAGGATACTTCTAGCCAAATACAGAACCTGAAATTTAAAAAGGAAGGTGTTAAAAAGATATTTATTGTGCTTTTTGAGTTTTATACCTATTTTTTTTAATGTTTGGTCTTCTTTGCATTTCCAAATATAATAGCAAAGCCATTTTAATGTAGGGATATCATGAGAAGAATTGTTTGGCAAGAGAAGGAATATTTCTAAGTGAGATCCCAACATGAATATTTCTGCCTAAGCTTGGTTTTGGAACATACTAACTAAACCCTTAAATTTCTGTGAAGCTTGGAGTTTTTTGCTGGTGACTCACATGTATTTAATAGAATAAAATGAGAAATTCATCAACTGTTGTTTTGATCTGTGTGCTATATAGCAAAATGTGGTACATACAAAGATATCCATGACAATAATTATTCCTACCTCTAGATGTAGTTTTAACACCATAATTGCTGTTTCAGGTATAAAACTCTCAGCTGGGTTAATTGTCTTTCTAAAGACAGAGATGTTCACCCTGCTGTCCTACCCTTCACAGGACAACCACATGTACTTCACTTGGAACACCTTGACTAGGCTGGTGTAGACTCAAAGTGGGCATAAAACACTTCTGAGCCCCCAGACTGGGAAAAGTGGCAGGCAAATGATTAATTCGAAGTATATTTTCACTCCTGCATCATTTACATCACTTGGGGAAGCTTCAGGATAAAGCCAACCTAGTTATAAATTGCTATGGACAGAGATGACACTGAGCAACAAAAGAGACCCCAAACTATATACAGTTCACTTCACTGTTTCAAAGTACCACTAAGATGCAGAATTAGAAACATCCATTTGTTGTTCTTTTTATAGCACAGCCAAGTGACTTGGAATTTTAGCTTGTCCCTGCCAAGGATTGCTCAATTTTGAACAAAAAGTCCTCCGCTATAATGTTAAAAAAGCACCAACTATCAATTGAATGCTAATCTTTATGTTCTATGATACATCACTCCAGGAATGCTACCATTAAAAAAATGTGAATTTTAGTTTTCATAAGTGATGGATTATTGTACCAAGCCATGCATTTTCCAGTAAAGTGTCCTTTTATTTGTCCTGTGTGATTACTAGTTTGTGGAAGTATGTGTGGGGTCATTTTAGTGCTGTGGGAAAATGGAACACTCTTCTGTTAAAATCAGTAGTGAAATCAGAAGCAAACTATGCTCTGATCATTGTAGGCATGTGTTTAAATATTGCTTTCCTTAATTGGCTATGTTCTATTTACTTAAAATGAACAATTTGGCAAGTTTTTCTCCCTTGACAACAGCAAAGCGTAAACCATTTTATAAGTTTGGCTGTTAAGATCAGATTTGTAATGTAAACCACAATATTCTAGGGTTGTTGCTGTTGCTTAACCAGTTATTTTAACTTGCCATTGTTTTATAATTGTGCACCTTTAAATGTTCTGGTTCTGTTTAAAACTAATGCAAAATGCCTTGATTAAAAAAAACCCCAAAAACTGATAATAATGTTCATACTTTTAACTTTGCTCTCTCTCTTTGCTTGGATCCTCTGTCTGAGGATTGCTGCATTATAGGGGAGGTTCAGTCTGGATGGGGAGAGAAGGGAGCGTGTCTGTAACTGCGGCTAAATTGTCTCTTTAGAAATTCTGTCAAAGGGACAACGGACCAGGCTCCTGCCAATTCGCCTTGCGTAGAATATTGTTTTTGGTGGATTGATTGATTCATTGATTGATTAATTGGTTAATTAATTTTCAAGAGAAGATGGAAGGCTGTTCTTTCCTTAGAAAGAAGCCACCCTTCTCTCAGCTGGATGTCTTTGCCAAGGGAGGCTGCACCACTCTGGCTGCCCCATCAAACTACTCTGAAATGGGCACAGTGACAGAGCTCAGGACACTGAACAAGAGTTATTCAAGGGTGGCAAGTCTCAGGTGATTTGTTAAAAATCTTTAAAAACCTGCTTGTTCAGGAAAAACTCTAGGAAAGGTCTCCCCATGGCATCTCTGCTGCTGCTGGAACATGCTGAACTTCTCCTCCTTGCAAGCACTGCCTATTTTGATAGCCATCACAGTGCCCTGTAAGCACCTCAGCAGAGAAAAAGTTAAATTTATGCCCTTGAAACCTCCCCCAGGGGATTTTCTGCAGCTGGATTCCGTGTCTTTTTGACACAGAGCAGGAATAAATTGCGCTCAAATTGTTTCTCAGTTTGGTAAATGCTTAAATATAATAAAATATAATCATTAGGAGGGGAATACTTTTGTTTCCATAAATTAATGTGTCTTGCACACATTTCGTGGCACGCAGCCACGTTTTCTGTAACTGCATTAAATATATATATAACTTTCAATCCATCTTGGCAAGGGGATCTAGTCCTTCACTGGTGGTGTGGCCATCCATTCTTTCCCATTGCAAGGAGTGCACAGCTAATAGTGCATAGCACGCCCAGAGCCCAGAGCTGGAGCTGAAAAAATCACCCATGTGAAACTTGTGGGATTGGTGAGCACTTCATGAGCAAACTGGTCACAGTCCAAATACTTATGGGCAATAAATAACGGAGCTCTGTGCGTAACCGGCGGGGTGAACTCATGGTGTTTATTCACAAAAGTATTAATCAGATGGTTTGTAGTGTCCAACCAGCCACGCTGCTGACCTACCGCATGACAGGGATCTTACCAGGGTGGTTATGGCCACTCTTTTCTCAGAGTGTCTCAGAAACCTGCTGTTAATTTAGAAATATCATTCCACTAAAAGTTTCTCTCTTGATTCCCTTCAGTTTTCAGGCTGAACTACAGTGCCTCTGACACAAATGACAGGAACCGAGTTAAAAGCAGATTAAAGAAGTTCATCTCCCGAAGACCCTCCTTGAAAACACTGCAAGAAAAGGGACTTATTAAAGGTGTGTTCAGTCTTCTATTCTTCTTTTCAGTGTAAAAATTAAAAATTCACAAATGAGTATTTGACTCTGCATTGGACAAGCACTTCTTAAATATGATTTTGTTGCTGTGTCTCATAACACACTGCTGGACTATAAAGAAAAAAAAAAGAAACAATGTATGGTTCATCTACCTCTGTGATATCTGACTGCTCCTCTAGTTTTTCTGCTTTGGCGTGCAAGTGGTAGAAACCCCCCCATTTAACACCACAAACAATGCAAATCAAGATGATGCAGAACTCCACTTCTTTTTAAAAAAGAAATATTGATATATTTTTATGTTTTAGAAACCAAAATAAGGCACTCAGATGCTGTGCTGACTGATTTGTTGAAAGACTTTCTGCTGTCTTCTCTCATTATTTTTCTAGCTCACCAACAAAATCCATTTTTAACAATTTGAAATACATGTCAGCGAATAAGAAATGCTTTGAATCTGCAGGGTTTTTTTCCCTATTCCAATTTCTTGCTAAGCTGGTCAGCCATCACTTTCACATATTCTTAAAAAATTGTTTCTTTGATAAAATGTGTTTGTTAGTTTATCCAAGAAGCGTTTCACTGAGAAGCTGGTGGTTAACTTGAAGGCAGTAGCATTCTGCCCACTAACATCCAGGCAAAGCTGTGTTTTTAAATATTGTCTGGAATAACGCTTGAAAAATTTACGCACTCCCAAATTATTATGTGTGAAACCCACAACTGCACATGCAAATTGACTAGAAAGAGGCATTTTGCCAGCCACCCCTGTCAATATCTGGAGTGTGTTTTCCAGTGGTGTGTCAAAAATAGCAAGGGGTGTTGCTAGTGTGTATTAAACTTGTCTGTCCTGAGCCAAGAGATTGACCCCAGCCAGCATAAGCTAAAGCAGCTACAAGAGTTCAACACCAGCTGGGCCCATGTCTGGAGAGAAGAAGATTTGATGAATTAAGTTCCTATGTTTTAGATACGTGCAGAGATGCTTAGTTCAGTGTTGTTTACTGTGAGGAAATCTTCATTATACATGTCTCAGTTGTGGGGTTCTGCTTTCAGCTGACACAGAAACTTGGAAAAAATATCATTTATGCATCACTATGTGTGTGTGTAGGGGTGCACCCACTAGCACACCAAACTTTCAGGATCTGTCCTTACACATTTGTAGTAATTGCTTTCATTACTTCAGAGGGTTTTGCCTTTTTGAAGTACTTTGTGAGTTGAGAGTGGGATTTGAATGCATCATGTTAGTTTGTTTCAGTTATTACAGTAATAGAGGAATAATTTATAGCCTTTTAATTTCTGGGTTTAAGGGTTGGGGTTTTTTTAGTTTAATAAAGTGTGGCTGATGAATCTCCTGCAGTGTTACATAGGGATCAGATGTGATCCCTGCTAACAAATCCAGATTCATTAGCATAACACAAATCCACCCTCTAATATATATCTCTCTAGGAAAGCTAGATGAATTTGGGTTTGGCTAGAGTTGCATTAAGCGCTCTTGCTTTATAAACATAATTTGGTTCTACCTGAGATACTTCTCCATGGATAGCAGAGGTGTTGTTGATTTGTGGCACAGTAACTCAGAATCTGCGCACAGCACGGTTTTATTGCCACACTAATATTGCCATGAAGAAAACATGTTAGTTATCTACCATGAAGTTTCATTAGGATTAGGTTTTGGCCATGCAAATGAGGCAGGATTCGTTAGCACGGCTTAATTCCAATCTACGGTAAGTCTATGTGAAATGCTCATTTGATAAGGCTCCTTCATTGTCTTCACCACAGTTCATCCCCTTAATCTGTTAAAATGTTATGAAAAAGCAGTTGTGGTGCTTATGCAGAGACCACTTTTAAATGTTAATTTTCAGTCTCGCATTAGAATATTTTTAAGTCGCAAAATGCAGCCACCCAGATTACCAATGAAAAGCTTGCCAAATTTTTGTACTATAAGATGCATCTATTTATTTTTCTAAAGGTGACTTAAATGGTTGCAGAAACCCCTCAGAACTATTTATTGGCTTGTTTCTTAAGGGAAAAAAATGTTAACCAATTTTTACAAGGAAAAATTCCTCCAGCTCTGAGAACATGCGTACGACCTTTTATTCCACAGGGAAATACTTCTGTCAGAATTGTAAATCCCTTAAAATAGGGGCTCGTAATAAAAGTGTGTATAACGCCTTGCAGGACATCTTGGTACCAAATTCCTGACAAAGAACTGTTCTGTGTGCTGGTGAAGAATTGATATAAATATCTGTGAAGCGTGCGGTGTTAATTACTCCAATGCAGTGGCACTGTAGGTGCTGTGAAAACCTTCACTTTTCATCAAGAGCTATTCATATTTGCCAGGGGCACTATAAAGCTCTCAAATCTATATTGATTTTTTACATTGTATGTCACACTGGAACCAAAACTCCAATAAATTTAACACGTAAATTATAGTCATGAGTAAATACATTTTAAGGTGGTAAGTTCACTTAAACACAGCCCTGTGCTCTGCAAGTCGCTGATGCGTGCACACTTGGCCAGGAGACTCGACACATTTCTCCACATTAACCAAATTTGGGAATACAGGCTTCAAAATTAAATAGCAGTTTGATCTCCTGGGGTACTTTGTTCTGCCAACACTGCTATCAGGAAATCTAGAAATTATGTGATTGTCATTTAACTCTTGCACAAACTTTGCTTGTGTAGAGCGTAGCAGATATCCGTGCAGAAAGTAAAGCAGGGAGTTAAATGGAAATAGTAAGGAGGATAACACTCAGACCAGGGAATGTAGAAGACTGATGGTTAAACGTTAGCTATGTGTTGATCTGAAAATGAAGATGCACCAACACTTTGCATGGCAAAAAGTTATTTTTATCATCATTGTCCCATTTGCTTTCTAGTCCTGTGCATAAAAGAAGCCAGAAAGGGAACAGCACGTTGGCTCCATTCATTGCAATGGGCTGGTGACTGGGGCTCTTCATGCTCCAGCAAGAGCTCTAATGAAGATCATCTGTCCTTGTTCCATCTCACTCATGCTTACACAAAATATCCTTGGTCTTGAAGCTTTTTGAAGCATTTCTGAGGTGATGTGCAATACAGAGACATTGTGGAACATGTTTGTGTCTCTAAGCACACTTGTGTTCTTAGATATACACATGCACACAACCTAGAAATAGTAAATAAAAGGCATGTCCCATGTCTGCCATTTGAGCAGTGTTATTTTGAGAATAACTGTTCAAATTTATATGCTGGGGCAGGGGTCCTTGGTTCCTCGGGATTGAAATATTCTCAGAATTTACAGAATCTGCACTAATATGCTAGAAAAATAATATATAAATCTTCTTTTAAAATGATTTTATAGTCTATAATTGAACTTTGATCTTTATGTTTGAGCTTTGTCATGATTTAGTATTACCCAGAATGAATTGCCAACCTTCAACTTGATGTTGGCCGCCTAACATCCTGATTTTTGAGATTTTCTAGACCAACAAAGGAAAAGAAACTTCTGTGAAACTGTGATTTTAAAGCTATGATGGTTGTGTTGGTAATACACTATCACAAAATACACTCTCAGCAAACAGTAAAAAAATATGAGCAACAACCTCACATAAATGACACTGTGGGAAATGAGGAAAATGAAGCTATGCAGCTGGCAAGAAATTTATTTAGGTTTCTTTTTTTTTTTTTAGGGTGGATCTTTCTTTCCCAAAAGCTAGACACCGAAGGAACTTCATTGAATGCATTTCATAAGCTAAGGCAAAAACCAAAACAGCATAAAATTTGGAATGGTTACAACTGTTTCAAGAGGAAAAAATAAAAGCCACTCAATTGCTAGTGAAAGGAACTAGCTGTGATTTGGCTTGATAGCCTATAGAGCAGGGCTCAGCATATGTTGGTGGTTGTGCAGATCGCAGCACAGAGATCACCAACCATTTCATTTCCAGGCAAAGGAAAATGACTTAATTGTATCATATGTTTCACTGGACCTTGGAGTGGTTGAGCGTAATGAGCAGAATGTTCATGAGAAGTCCAAAAAAGCAGATTAAGGCCCACCTTTGGTGTGTTCTGTAATTACATTTGGTGTGTTCTATGATTCTTACAGGTTATGAAGGAATTTTGCAAGAGTTCTGGTGCACATCAGAGCTGAGGGAAAGTTAGGAAATGTTTCCTTTGACTTGCAGAAACAATGGGTCACAAGGGTATTTCTTTCTTTGATATGGACATTTGGAATCACTTCTCCTAAACCTTGTGCATGGCCAGACACTGAACAAAGTGATTTGCTCCTTTGACACAATGCTAAGAAATGATTCAGAGAATTTTTAAATGTCTCATTTTGAGAGAAGTGTTTTGAGTAGTACAGCAGGCATACTCTCTCTGAATTCAAACAAGCTCTTGTCCCCAGTAAAACACCAGAATTTCTTGAGACCTGTGTCTGTGGTACTATTTTTCATTTTTCTGAGAATGTGAAACAAATCTGGCAGCTCATATGCCACTTAATAGTAACTGTTCACAAATGTAATTTTTTTTTAATTGATGACCACCACAGATAAATGATATATAGTAAATCTCCACATTAAAAGGACTGGCAAAATTCCCAGCTTGCATAAATCAGGGGAGCTCCATTGACAACCTCGCTGACTTCAGTCAGCTGAGGACCTGCCCCACTTATTGTAAAAGTGTCGTGGCATTTTTTGGAGCCCCAGTCTGGAATCAGCATCACTTTAATGTCTGACTTAATGTGTCTGACTACAGACAGAGCAGCTAGGAGAAGTCACCTTTAAGAATATGGCTCCAAAAGCATCACTTCTCTCTGCAAAAGATCACAGCTCTGGTGCCTACTGTCCTATCATTCTCCTTGTACATTCATCTCTGATTCTCTTTTCATTCTCCCTCTCTCTTTTCCTTCCCAACATTCAAACAGATACAAAGAAAACAACTTGGATGTTGATAGAAAGCACTGTTAGTCCAGCAGTTCAAATCCAGATGTTGCACAGTTAATTCTGTTCCTGAAAGGCACAGGATTACATACATATAATTCATGTTTCTAAAAACTTGGGCATGGTACCATTGTGCCATCTGCTCCCATGCCAGAATTTAAGCTTCTTCCTGAGACATGGGTGTATTTGCCATGCCCTTCCCTTTTTTTTTTTAAATAAAAACCACTGAAGTATGAGTTCCTTCCAACTCATCCATGTACACCCAAAACAGTTAAACGATGACATCCTCAGTGAGGATGTGGCTTTAGTGATTTTGTTTTAATTGTTTCTTTTCCAGAAGAATTGTCTCCCATAGTGGAGATTTCTTCAGCAGCCCAGGATTAGTGGCTTTGCTGCAGCCTGAGAGAACTATGAAAAAAAAAAAAGGAAAAAATCAGTCCTGTCAAGCTCAGGAAGAACTTGAAGCTCCCCAGAATGAGCAATTCATTGCAGCCATAATCATAATTTTATATTATACAACTTGTGAACGTCCATTCCCTTCTCCTCTGCTGTCTGGTTTTACATCCCTGAGCAAAGCTGTCACACACCCCAGCATCTCCAGCAGAACTTTTAACGTGCAGATAGCACGGATGTGTAATGTAAACCATACCACCAAACATATTATGAATATATTGCTCTTCTTAAAAATGCTTGTTGGTTTTTCATACTACAGTATTGACTAACTGTCGGTGTTTGATGTATGGTTTACCAGCCTGATGTAGACTTATGGTTAGAGCTTAACTTGTTAGTTCTGCTTTTGCAGCCAATTCAGAATAACTACAGATGCCCCAAGATATTAAAATTGACTGCTCAAATGGACTCAGTGTGGGAGTTTCATTGGTTTTAAATTGATAACAGCTGAAAGAGTGAATGATTAAAGCTGTATATGGGCATAGTATGCAGCTCCTTTGTACGAGCCCTTGTGAACAGAATCCACTGCATGGGAATTGCCTTTGTTCTAATAAAAGATATTTCTGAACAATTGTTAGTTTAAATTTTTAAATGATGAAACAAGAGCATTTCAGGAGCCTATAGAGGAAATAATTCCTGAGAAACTGGAATATCTCTGAGAAGATAAAGTGGATTTCTATTCAGAGGGGAGCATTTAAAGTTAAGTAGCATTCCATAAGGTGGTAATTGTGTCTATTTCCCAGGCATTTCAGTTAAATAAGCTGGATAGGAAACATAAACTGTCATAACAGGAGGTTAGGAGTGTTGTGTACATCTCTTTTTTTCAAGTCATAAAAGATGAAGTTTTGGAAGACCTTATCACAAATAAATCAAACAAAGGGGGTTTTGCTTCCCTTATCCCTTTGGGAGCAGTTCTTTTTATTATTTTTTTTTTTAATGTTCTGGAGAGCTTACCCTTAAAGTAGTTTTAAAATATGTATATGTCTACACTTATAAAAGAATAAGAAAATAATATTTTAAATTTAGTAACATAGAAATTTTGCCTAAAAAAGTGAGTAATTCACTGTTCCATGTTTTTTGAAATACTGCACAAACAAATCTTAGCTGAGTTTTCCTCAAGTATCTCTGTGACCTCCACAAGTGTAACTATGGCAGTGTAACTGCTGCCATTCCCATGATTATGTACAGAAAGAGATCCAGCAAAGAAAACAATTGATTAGAGAGAGTCACAGAATTTGTGGTCCAGGAGCACCCAGAACTGAGAGCATTTGGATGACTCATGGGATCATGTACTTATAAATACTCATGAATTTGTAGAAAGGGGAAAAAAAAACCCTCCAGAGCAGTGGTGTGCTCTTGTTTTACCATAGTCTGTTTTGATGACCCGGAAGCATTAATGCTGTTTTGCTGCCCTTCCTTGCAAGATAAAAATCCTGAGTGCCTGTGTTCTAAAGAAGAGTTAATTTGAATCTCAACTGCAGGGCACAAAATGTGACTGAATTCATACAGTCAAAGGTATAAAAATTGAGGTTAAATGTTTTGCTGAATATATAGAATCTGAACCAAGAAATGAAGTAATGAACTAGGTGAGAATTGTAAAACTGTTTTCAGCCTGCTCAAAATTTCCTCCCAGGAATACCAAATATTCTGTCTTCATATTAGAGATTGAAAGAGTAACTGTGAAATAATCCTGGAAGTTGATTATAAAGTGGTTATAACACAGAAGAGAAACTGCTGAACAGCCACACATTAATTTAATTTCAGTTCTTCATGTGTTGCCATCTAAACACAGTGCAGTTCTTTGCCTGTTTTGCTTCTGAAATTGTTTACAAGTGTCTTTGTCCACCAAATAAGACACATTTTTACTTGTTTTTTAACATAATTTACATTGGAGACCATTCCATATTATGCAAAGAATTTGACAGGTCTTTGCTAAAATTTTAAAAAACAATTAAGATGTCAAAAGAGGAAGTGCTAGTACATTTTAATCATAAATCTCTGTATGTATAATTACCACTGAAGGCAGCTATAAATGTTTTATGAAGAAAATGTAACCAGACTGTGCTTTGTCAGAAACATAACCCCAAAACATGTAACAGACTGTTCGCTAATGCTTGACGCCACACATGCACACAACCTTCCTCAGAGCAGCTCTGTGAACCCAGTCCTCCATCCCTTCTGCAGCCCAAACTCCCTCTTAACTTCCATCCAGGCTCTGATGCACTCTCCCAGAATGCAGATCACACGCCCTGGGAGGTGCTGGATGGAATAAAGTGCCCTGATGGTTCTCGAGGAGTCCAAAGCAACCCCTGCCCCGCACTTCGTTTCTGTCACTGTGTTCCCTGGTCTGGGGTATCAGGAAAGAAAAGGCAATCTGGACACCCTTGAAATCTGAGCTGGGTATGAAATTGTGGTGATTAATGAAAATGAAGCTCCTTGCAGCACAGAAATTTAATAAATAAATAAACAAACAAATAAATAAATAAATAATGGGGCTTTCGCTTGTTAGTGAGGAAAAGTTGGTTTTAGAGAAAAAAAAGCCCTCCAGTTGTTTATGGTGGAGTACGGTGGCACTGACTATGGAGGAAAGATCTAATTCCATAGGATCTGCTGCTGGGTTTGCTGTGCGCAGTCCAGACTGGTGCTATCACCCTTCAGCTGTCTATATAATAATTTTCAAAGCCTCCACACCAATTTACAAACTGTAGTGCTCTGTTGAAATGCTATATGGAGACTGTCTCTTCGAATAAATGATGACAGTACACTCCTATTGTTTCAGCATTTAACTGGTTCCTATTGAGTAGTTCCTCTCATCTGTTTGATTCATTCTGATTTTAGCTGACAACGTCCCTGTTACTGATTGCTCTTTTCATAATCTCTCAAACACACAGAGTGGAAATGAGGTGGAGGAAGCTAATTAGTAATCTGACGAGTTGAACCTGCTAATACAAACGTGTTCCAAGATCAACAGTCAAAGTTGATCAAAACTTTGAAATCGTAGAAACTAAAAAGTGGCATTGTCTAGTTAAAGGATTGCTCGTGAGGGCAGTGAGACTAATCACTAGTTAAACATGGAGTAAGATGAAATCCTCACCAAAAGACATGTAGTATCTTCTGTTTTTCTGAGCAGGCAATTCGATGAGTAAACAAAAAAAAAAAACGATTTTGTGAAGTTGAGATGGAATTTTACTAAGTCCTGATGACACAAAGCAATGAAATCCTTGCACTCATACAATGTTCCATGAAAGAGTGAAACTTCCAAATGTGTGGAAGGGACAGGTCACCCAACCAGATGAGTTTTTAAGTTGGACCAAGTGCATCATGTAGGAATTTGTATTCAATGACTCAGGGAGCTGCAGCTCTGGAACAGCCTGCACATTTTCTATGGAAGGTCCAAGCAAATGCTGGAGACCTCCAAGCTTTAGAAAGGTCAAAATTAAGGTGCAAGTGCAATTGAAACTTTAATCCAGAGGGAAGCAACAAGCACTATGAGCAGCAGATGTGAAGGGATTTGGTTCTGGGGCAAAAGCTAATGATCACTAGGACTCAAAAAGGATTTGGTTCCAACTTTGCCTGTGCATCTTCAATATCTGAGTTTTAAATTAATAGGCAAGCTGAGAAGAGAGAAAAACCCCACTAATAATAACATGCCTTAATATATTTTCCTCTTGTTCTCCGAATGTAGATCAAATTTTTGGCTCCCATCTGCACCTGGTTTGTGAGCATGAGAAATCTACAGTCCCCCAGTTTGTAAGACTCTGCATAGAAGCTGTTGAAAGAAGAGGTGAGTACCTTATTATTTAATACTTTTTTTTCTCTAATAGTAATCAAAACTTTAACCTTTTAACTCTGCTTGGATTGCCAGGATAGGCAGACAGCACAATGTATAACATAGTTATGAATGAAACTTTATCACATTCTGTGTGTCTTCATTTTCTTTAAATGATAAGACACTACTAGGACTCATTCATGCTGATTATTCCCCATATTTTTTTTGACATGTTGTTGGTTTACTCTTTCTCTGGGTAAGCAAATGTTAAACATCAATAAAGTGTCAGTAACTTTCATTCTAATATCCGTGGTGAATGTAAGGCCAATACTTTTTCCTAAGTCTTGAATTGCATTTAACCAAAATAAATGTTATTCTAGAGTGTCGTTTTGGTTTTTTTTTTTTTTTTTTTTTTTTTTTTTTTTTTTTTTTTTTAATGAGTGCAGGTGTCTAATTTTTAGAGTTATTCTAAAAGCCACGATATTGTAAAAATACTGAGATGAGTATCCATCCTCATTAAAAGTTTTGATTAATGAAAAGAATTTTCATAGTATAAAAAGATGCACTTGACACCATTGCCTGCCTTCCTTTCTGCAGAGTGTATCTTCTCTCACTGAAGGTCATTTTCTTTGGAAGGTGCATGCGGTAGATGCAGAATCTTAAAATGTATTGTATAAAAATGTGAGGCTTCATCACCATCTGTTACAAGTTTACAACTTGTTCCAGGGATCTGGGGAAACATATATCTTGCAAAAGATAGAAAATTTATTTTCAGAATAAGGCTGGGTGAACCCATTGTCACTGCCATATCCTGGAGTCTCAGAACAAGAGAATCCATGAAAAATAAAAAGATACTTAGAGCGTTACCCACAAAGGAAAAAGCTATTTTAATTCTGCCATTGTTACCTGGTTTTACAGTGAAAGGTGCAATAAAAGTACCCTGGAGTTTCAAACTCAGGGAAATTCATGCTTTAATTATACAGCAAAGAGAGCACTGGGATATTATTATTCCCAGAATGATTGGCAGGAAGTCAGAGACTGAAACAAACTGGAGATCATTCAGTAGGGGGAGATAGTAGCATTGGGTTTTTGTGGAGGAAGGCTGGAGGCTGGATATAAAAAGGGGGAAAAATGTGTGAAGTGACTATTAATAGAGGAGGAATTGTGAGGTGAAATTCAGAACATGAAAAGGAAAGACAGATTAGATTGCAAAAATGCCACTCCATGCTGAACATGTCTAACAGACTGTTTGGTTACAACCTCAGCACAAGTTCCCCTAAGAATGCACAGGGTATTTCATAGATGTTTTGGAGTATCTGACCACTCCTCCAAGTAGAAGTGAGGCCAGAGGTCTCTGCACTGCTGAACTGTAATAGAAAAATTCAAGGAATGTAATTAGATGTTTACTGTCTGTGTGGTTATCAAAAAAAGAGTTCATATTAGGAACTGGATGTATCGCTATTCCTTCAAAGGGGTTCATTCTTCTGAGTAGTGCATTACAGTTCTTGTGTTTCCTTCAAACTTGCAGTGACTTAGAGAAGCTTGCCCCTTTTGGTTAGCCTAACATGTAAATAAAAGCTAATCACATGGCATGAGATAAAAATTTCATGTTATCACTATATTTATGAGTTTATATTTGATATGGAGGTTTTTTTTTTTCCCTATTATCGTTCTCTTGGATTAAGACGCTTGCATTTACTCACATTCTATTTACTCAAAGTGTTGTTTTTACTAAGTTCTGGCATAAACTATCTCAGGACAGCAGTAATTTATGTGAAGCTAAGTCCAATGTTTATGCAAGCTTCTGATGACATTTTATGCCGGGGTTGGTATTAGGAAGCAGCATGTGGAGGTGCCAAGTCTCCCGGCATGGCTGAGACTCAACAGATCTGAAGCCCTCCTCTTAATGGCCAGATATGCCTCCAGCCAAGATACTCAACTGCAGAGTCATGGGAAATACTTATGTACCAATTATGGGAAAGGCACATTTAATGAAAACTGTATGTTTACTTTCATAGTCTTAGTAAGATGGCCTAGATACTCGGTACAGCTGGCATATTGGCTGTGGTAGAAAAGCTTTCTTTTCCTATTTAGAGGATATATCATCCACATACTGTAACTGTACCAAAAATGTTACTTGCGTGCCTTACTTAAGATATAGGATTATTAGGAAAAAAGACCTTAGGAAACCATCCTTAAATGTTACTTACAAAGCATTCGTACTCCACTTGTGTTCTTAGCTATCAGCTCATGGATTTAATTGTTATTCACCTACTGGTTTTCTATTTGCTTTTCTGATTTTTAAAGCATAATCACTGTGCACAGAAAGAAAGTCTAGCAGTGATCTGAATAAACCATATTAATTAGTACATTTTCCTGTGCAGACGAGGTTACACACAATAGCCAAATGTAGCAATATTCTCCCACAGATTAAAAATGTAGAGGTTGTCATTAACCATTGGCAAGATTTCCTGTTTAGTTACACTGTTTTAAAATGAATATCAAAAAGGATGTTTATTCTGAATATATTCTTCTCTAACTTAGATCAAAGTTTGGTCATTTGTCTATTAGTTTGCTTCCTCACCATTTCAGAACCAGGGGTACTTTCTAACATCTGATCTAAAAGCTCTCACACCATAATGCATATTTGCCTATCCAACAAGGATTCACTTGTGAACATGACAGAAATGGAATGAATTCCACTTTTTCAGACTCTTTTTGTATTTTTAGTTATTGAAGTAGAACTGTGAAGCAGAAGGTCTTTCTCCATTTTCTCAGCCATCTTGCAGAGCTGATAGTGGAATTTAATAAAGAGAGGCAATAAAAATGCGCCCATTCTTGGAAACTTGCAAGGAAATTGTTGCATTTAATTTTTGGGTTTTTTTAAGGAAGCTCAGTTTTTCTCTTCATTCTTCCTGTACTTATGAATTACTTATAATAATTACTGAATTATTCATTCATAATTTTTTATGAACTTCTAGTCCTGATTATTGAGCTATCCAGACCTGTGCCTGTAAAGTCAAAACTATCTTGGGAAGGCATGTCGTATCCTTGGTATTTCATGCAATATCCTAAATAGAAAAACCTCCCATGTCTGTGGTGTGACTTGGTGAGGATGAGAGAATAATTCTACACCATGCAGCAATCAGATTGAAGAAATACAGGGACTACTCAAAGATCTTCAGCATGTCTTCATTTTCTGTCTTCTCAGGAACTTCAGGAGAAAGTTTTTTTATGGAACAGCACATTCTGTGTTTTTTTTCTGTCTCTTCTTTTACTTTGCCATCCACACCTAGCTTGGATGGACCTCAGGCTTTTCTGGGGCTATCTGTCGACCTGCCCTTTTCAATCTGTATTCCTGTTTTTCAATCTGTTTTTCAATCTGCTTCCTTCTTCTCCCTGGAAAGTGTCTGACAGGTAGCACCAGCCCTGAGCTGAGCAGTGCAGCAAGGAGAGCCTGGGACAATCCTCCCAGCGCACTGTAACTCTCACACTGAGCTCTCCTGCCAAGGGTGGGGCCCATTGCAAGACTTTTTGGTGTTTCTAGGCCAGATATCATTTCCAGTCATTTCTGGAGTCGCCTATTTGTTTTGTTATCCACGACCCTTTAAAAATCCTGACTGTCTTTTTTTAGCTTTTTGGGGTGGTTTTTTTTCTGTGTTTTCTTTTTTTAAAAAAATATGTGAAAGGCATGAGTAGAACACATTTAAAAAAAAAAAAATCAGTCTGTGTCGTACCTCAACAGCATGCCATCCAATACTTCTCATAGTATGTTTTATCGTGTGAAAACAGTCTGATACTAAACTCTTTTCCAGGGAAGATCATTTGCCTGTGTGTCTAATGACAGAGTAAATGAACACCCCAAGCAGTCTGTATCCTAAACCTACCCAGGATATCCAGTGTGCCTTGGGTTTAGTAAAGAAATACAGTCCTAATGCTCCAGGGAAATATGATTTAACTTTCATCTCTCTTTTGAAACATCTTTCATTTTCTCTCTCCCTTCCCAAATCCAAGCTAGAGTTCTCAAATCAGCCTAAATTACTTGAAAAATGACCCTGCAGGCAGCAAAGCTGGTGATTACAGGTACTGTTTCCATTCTGAGCTGGATGCTGCAGATATTGTTTTCTGTTGCTTTTCTTGGAGCACAGGATGCTCTGACAGGAATGATACATAAAATTACATATTTGATTCAATGCCTAAAAGCCACCCTGGGATCCATAACCTTGCTTAAAGATTTAAGAAAGACCTTTAGTCCACTTCTGAAAAGGTTCTTAGCTCAGAAAACTTTATCTTTCAACTTTACTTCTTAGCAGCTGTTATGTTTTTTTGCTGTCGTTTGTTTGACAGGATCCAGTTATAGGTTCCGATGTCTGTTTAAAGAAACAGGGAGGTTGTTGGCTTTAAAATTCCCTTACTGCTTGTGTGTTCAACATTTTCCCAGGCTTTTCTACATAGTTTGCCAAGTAAAGGGACTGACCTTTTGTAGCAAACACTTTTTCATTTCTAAATGCTCACTTTGATTTTTGTCCCATTTTATGCTCATTCCAAACTGTTTACAACCCACTAAAAATGACTGTGAATTATATGTTTGTGTAATGGATTCCTTTTGTGGTTGGAGTGGAATGTTTACTTTGAACAATTAGTTATCTTTGGGCAGATTATAGTGACCTGAAAAAAGAATGGCTAAAATTATTATAGTACCTTAACTATTTCCTTTTGTTATCTTCTCTGGGTGTCCAGTGTGTTATTTACTGGGTTTCATTGCTCTGAGACCCAGGGAACAAATCATGTTAAATAAGAGCAGTGACAAAAACCCCTCTGAGTGTGGGGCTTTGGCTTGGGAGGGTGATCTGGGGTAGCAGCAGTGAGACTTCAGAGGGCACCATTAGGCACTAAAAGGCTGGATGTGCAATTTTTGGAAGACATGGTTTAAAAAAAAAAAAATTAACTTCTTGTTCTCCAAAATTCAGATTTCTCACAGACTCCAAAGTCTGACACCCCAAACTGCCTAAAACTGATATTCATTTTGGCTTTAATTAACTTAATGTCCATAGCTGTGCTTGACTATGCACAAGATCATTGCAGACATGCAGACACACAGTCTCATGCTCCAGAATATTCAGGGTTTAAGGAAGAAAATGCCTTTATGGGCAAAGATAAAGTAGCTTATGGGATGTAGTAAAGAAATACAGTCATCCCAATGGAGAGAAATGAAGATAAAAACAGTATTTTAAACTACCTCACCTCCCAAATGCCAGGCTGCCCTGTGACAGAAGGTTGTGTCCCTTTCATCAGTTTTATCTGTTAATCTAAAAGCTAAAGTGCAGCTAAAAGCACTTTAAAACCTATTTATAAAAAAAATTAAAAAAAAAAGAAAAAGAAAGTGATATTTCATTACCTTCTAAATCATACATCGCTTAAAAGGTAGTCAGTATTCTGGTAGAATGTTTACACAGAGGAGAGTTCACTTATCTCAAGGAGTTAAGCAAAGAGGAAATGAGTTTTTAAAAATATAAAGTGAATATATTTGTGTTGCTAGGGAAAAATGAGTTTTTAAAAAGTCTAATGCTATCTCATTTTCTAATGGAAGGAAACATTGCAGAATAACTTTAAAAGAAAAAAAAAAAATCCCAAACACCTCCTAAAGCTGAGAATTCCCATGCTGGGATCTTTGGCTAGGACATGGTGGAATGAGTGGATTATAAGCCAGAGAGGATGGCAGAAGACACAAGGAATGGATTCAGAGCCACTGTATAAAACCCCCAGAAATTTACAGAATTGTGTAGGTAGGGAGAGCCCTCTAAGATCACAGAGTCCAACCATTCCCCCACAACTGTCATGGCCACCATTAAGCCACGTCCCCAAACGCCACTTTTACACAGCTTTTAAATCCCCCCAGGGATGGGGACTCCACCACCTATCTCCACCTCTGTATGTATTATAATACTCATTATCAGCTTTGAGTTCAACAGCATGTTCTTCAGGATTTATTTAGCTTAGGCAAAAATTTAAGTTTTATTTGGTATTCCAAAATAGTTCATTCCCATCCCTGAGGACCTGAGGGAGGCAGTAGGAAAGTACAGGGTAGTTCTGCCAGGGTGTGCTCACCACCAGCTTGGGGCTCCCAGTAAATGCACAGTGTTCCTGGGACACTTCCCAGCACGGTTAGACCAAACCCAGCAGCCGATGGCATAAAGGATTTGTTCTGGCAAGGCTTCCCTGAGAAGAGAAACCTCAGGAGACTGACCATTCCTGTGCCATTTTATATTTCTGTCTGAGTGCAGGATTATTGTCCAAGAGGACTTGGCCCCTGAACAGCCACTGAAATGTATTCTGTGTTTCTTCACTCTTGTATCTTTCTATCCTCAGAGTGAGAAATTCTTCATGAATAGCAGTTTGTTTCCTACAAGTTCATTCACTCATTTTCAGTACTTGTTCTCCTCTGGAAACGTATTTTCCAAGCTCTTGTTTGACTCTCTCAGGCCTACACATGCTTCCTTGCTTACTCTGATACAATTTTACATTCTGTTTCCAGTGGCTTTAGAATTCAGTACCCTGAAACTACAGAGATCATGTTGCTCCACCAAATGATCTGAGCTCCCAGTTCTGCTAATTTTGTACTGTTCATTCTTTCCCACTTTGGGATAATCTATTATGCTTGGATCCAGGCACGCACTAAAAGCTAATACTTCCATGAAGAATGTGCAATTTGTACTGTTTAGCTTGAGATGAGATTCCTGAAGACTTTTATGATTCTATCTTGTTCCAAGGAGGCTTCTGCTCCCAACTTTTATATGCATTGAATGTAAAAGAAAAGAGGAGAAAAAAAAAAAAAAAAAAAAGGGGGACTGGGGAAAAAACAANAGATGGGGAACAAAACAAACTGATAGGAAAAAAAAATTTGCAAGCACACAAAAATATCCATCAGTTCAGCAGATAAAGCCTTCTCCCAAGGAATTCTGGTGTGCAGAAGAAATCTGTTTCTGAGGGCATTGGCCTGTGTTTACTTTAAAGTGGCCAACGAGCATAAACTCAAACATACAGACGAATACAATACAAAACAACAAAATTCTGAGAAAAGCCCTTGCAAGTTTGTGATTTAAAATGTTTGGTTCTTTTTTTTTCTTTTTTTTTTAAATTTTTGGGGGTTTTTTTATAAACTCTTCTTCTGAGTAGAAATTAAGAGCGGTTGAATTCAGTGCAAACATATTGGCAAGATTTCCTCAGCCATTTCTGTCTTCGGGCTCAGGCAATCCCACTCCAGCCACCTTTCTTAGAGTAAGAGCCAGTTAATAGTGTTGTGCAAGGTCCAAGTCAGAGCTGGCTCTGAAGGGTATTCACTCTGGGGCCTCTGTGTCTGCTAGAAAGCCACATTCTGAGTTAGAAAAAAAATATCAAGAAGTGTCAACAGGAAACATCACGGAAGGGCATACAAGACAAATTAGAGAAAAGGAGACAACAGAAAAAAAAAAACCCAAAAAACAAACAAACAAAAAAAACCCAATGAAAAAAAGGAATAAAAGCCTTGTAATGACAAGGCACAAAAGAGAATAAATATATAATTATTTAAAATTTTGAAAGAAGAGACTCCAAGTTGGTTGGAAGAGGAAAAAGCCATAAAACAGGCGGGCATTTGAACCAGTTGTTGTCTTTGTCATAGTTACCTGATACCTGGTTCATTGATTAATCTGTTCCAGAGAAATGTATCCATTTCTATGAAAAAAAAAAGGGGGGATTTGTATTTTAAGCCGTGCCAGTAACAACAAGCAGACACTCAGTGTGCACCAGAGTAACATTTACAATGCCTGGGCCAAATTCATGCCTTGTGTAATTTTATTGCTTTTACTGGAATTACACCAGAGATGAGTTTGGCCTTTTGCCTTTTTCTAGCATTGTATAATATATCTATTTGTGAACATGTAGAGGGAAACAGGGCATTTTGTCTTCCGAATTTTCCATAAAATCCCGTTCAATGGGCATGATAAATAAAACAAACCACTTAACCTACGAAATAAGAAAGAATCAAACAACGGTTTTTAGATATTAAAATAATGTTAATACACTTTGTAAATCAGGGAGTTGACACTTGTACAGGCTGAAACAAAAAGTCCAGAGAAATTTAAAGCCAGCTGACTCTGTGTGTGTGTGTTACTTGCTCTGTGCAAAAGAGAGAATGAAGGTCCTGACTCAGCTCCTGGTCAAAGGCAGATTCAGGGAATACCCACATGAGGGTATTCACCTCCCAGCCATGAAAAAGGTAAAAAGAGAGACACAAAACTCCTCTCTTTTTCCCCCTGAATAAGCTGAGGCTGTGAGGCACCATGCCCTGGTACAGCACACATGCCATCACAGACACGGAGCTGGCAGGATTTCCACTGCAAACCCCATTTAGTCAGACTTTGCAGTTCAGCCATTAATAGAACACTTTGGGCTAACACTTGACAAAATGAATCTTGGCCTAGAAGAGATGTTCACTCACACACAAACACACACAAAAATAGAAGTTAAGTCCATTAAGTTCCTTTAAAAGGAAAAGAGGTGTAATTTCAGATCCTTTCAAATATCTCTCTGCTTAAATAGAAAGTTGCGTTTTTAAAAATATTATGAAAGCCTAATTCCACAATGCAAACTAATCACTTTTTCTATGGGAAAAAAAAAAAAAAAAAAAAAAAAAAAAAAAAAAAAA
>VWZU01004017.1:852301-875465 GCA_013397095.1 Sterrhoptilus dennistouni
TACTACAACTACACTGCATTTTTTTCAAAAAAGTTTTACAGCAATAAAAGAAAATACAGTAAAAAAGTTTTACTGTCTGTGTGCCACAATATGGGGTCAGTTAAAAAAAACTGTCTCCTTTTTTTTTTTCTGCCTGCAATTCAACAGAGCAAATAACTGCAGTTGTATTTTATTACTTCAATTATTTGCTGTAGCAGCTTGTGTTACATCAATGTTTTAATCATATAATACCACAGTCTAATGGGATTGATACCTAAGTGAGAGAAATTGTACCAACAGAGAGCTTCAGGAGGAAGGCAGAGGGCAAAGGAGGAGGACAGATTAAAAAGGAGGCTTTATGTGAAGGCTTTCACTTCTTTAAGAGAAGATTTCTCCAGCTCGTTTTGCTCCCCTGAAATTATGAAACTGATATTGTCAGCAATCTAGTAACAGAATTGTCCCCAAATTGGCTACTGCATGATGACCCCCCAGGGAACTAACAAGCCTTTCAAAGATCTCCAGTTGTCTGTTGGCTCAGCAGATTGTTTCATTATGATCAGGATCCACACAGATCATGGATGCAATTATATAGCAAACCAACTTCTTTTGTCTTCACTCAAACAATGGTTTGGGAGGAAGGGCGTAGATGCAAATGAGAGCAAAATGTGGGCATTTTGTTTCATAACACAACAGACCCACACCTCCTGGATCCTCCAGCTCTCTCCTTGTGGTTCCTTCATGCACCTTGTTTGGTGTCAGAGATGATGCCTTTCAAATAACTGAAACTTTGGGGGAACAGATATTGCAATCACAAACTGCTTTCTCATGCCTCTTCTGCTTTGAAATGGATATAGGTTATTTTTTTCCTATAATTCCTGCTTTATTAATATGAGTCTCTGTCCACCAAGACAGATGGAGGTCTCTCTTGAGGGACCTGAATATTCTGTGGTCAATAGTTGTGCCTTACAGTTAAGGAAATGGGTCAGAGTTTTGCTGTTTCAGGAACTTAAGCTTTATATATTTGAAAAAATGTAAATACCCAGATTTTAGTTCAAGACTTAAAAACAAAGGACATGAACTTTTTTAATTGCCAAGGGTTTGGGTCATTAACAGGTGATACTGTGGCTCTTAAAATCACCACAGATGCCTCCAAATCAAGGGTAAGGTGATATCTCTGAAATGTCTTCTCTCAAAAGATAAGAAAGTCCCCAAAAGGCAGAAAGATTGTTCCATGCTTCTTTTTTTTACCTCCCCAGGAACAATTTCCCCCCAATATTTCAAACATTGTGCTTTCATTTGTCAGTCCTGAGCTGACATGGTGTTGTGTGACATAACACCCCAAAGTAGCTGCCACCAAATGCCAGCAGTGACCACACAATGGTGCTGGAGGTACCACAGCTTTTTGTTTACTTAGAAATGAAATATTTCTGATGAGTGCATGGTATCAGTTAGCAAGTGTTGAGTTCCTCATGGTGATGATGCTCATGTCGACTTAAATGGAAAACCGATCAGCTCAGAAACCTTTAATGAGAAAAGTTCCTTCGTGCACTTGTAGTGGTGCCCTGTGGAGCCACGAGAACTAAAAATCTGTCAGCATACTTGGTAGGGACTTTGTTTCATGGTTCTTTAACTCATATGATTGAGATTAAAGTGAACAAAATCTTGGCACATAGCTTGGCAGGCGAGAAGCATTCCTGTGTTTGTGTGTGTGAGACAGAGGGACAACAGAGAGGGGGAAATTCAGCAGCCACTCACTCAGTGTTAAATTATCAGGTGCTACATATTTTTAATAAACCTTAGTAGAAAGATAAGATACATCTTCTTCTGTTGAAAACTGCTTTCACTTAGACAGTAAACTTAACTTTGAACCAGCTGGGCATCTCCTCTAATCACTGGAAACAAAACCATTCAAATTCTCCAGCCCAAACAAGTTGCAAGCCAGACTTGAATCCAAACAAAGAGGTGAAAAGTTCTGGAAGGGTGCTATTTATGCAGGCAGGTTTTCCTACTCTGACACTAAACCAGAGCAGCTACAAAACATTTTATTTAGTGCCCTGATCTGTGACCTGCAGGACTGTGCTCACAGCAGTGGCTGCAAAGACACTGTATTTTTTAAAATACTTTTCAAACTACCATGGTGTAGATGACTGAAAAGTTTCTGAATTTGCACACTAGAAATGGTTCACTGTGGTGTCTTTTATTATCTCTGTTTCAGTTGCATTTTTGTGTTCTGATACGCTGTGCCCTAAAAACACAAAGGCCACAGCTTACAGCAAGAATTTCTCTTAGAAACCCTGTAACTGCCTTGGATGTCTGTATAGTATGTGTCATTAATAATTACTGGAATCTTCACCAAAGAAGGAAATTAGATATGGAAAGCACTTGATGCCAACTTCATCTTTCCAAGCCTTCAGAAACTCCAGAGGCTCTATGTGAACCCCAGTAAAAGGGATGTGATTGGATTTCTACCTTCCTTACATCATTCCATGCCACAGTCAGCATTAAGACACAAAGACAACGATTCAAATCAAATTTCTTCCTGTAGCTTTAAATTTTAAAATAATTATCTCCCATGAAAATATCAAATGATATTCACATTTATGCGTTTACTTCACCCAAAATTCAGCTAACAGATATCCAGTGCATTTTATTGCTAGCAACCAGGGTTTTTTTTTTTATCAAAAGTCAGTATTTTTATGTATTTCTTGCATGTCTCAGCTATGTTTTAGTTATATAATTTGTATTTCATTGAGGTTATTTTTATTTGCATATTTTGAAGCAGAAAGCAATTTGTTCCTTTTCAGACTATACTTGAAAAACCCTTTTTTGAGGAGTCCCTAAGCAATTCATATACAAGTTATGTGCTATTTTAGTGTAGTCTATCCTGGAATGCATGTCAAACCATAGAATGAAAACTCTGGAGCTGCTTCTGCCAAAGTAATGAAGGATGCACCAGTCTCTTAAGTTTTGGCAATTATCACTCTTTGTTAGCCAGTTCAGGAGTTTTATGGTTTCTGCAGACACCTCGACTATGTCTTTTACTGAGTGTTGTTTTGGTGATCAGATTTTTTCCAAATTAAATATAGGGGAAAAAAGTTTTTAAGTTACTTGAACCTGTTTGGGGACAGAAAACACAGTGGAAACAACAGGAAAAATAATCTTATATATATAGCTGCAGAGTCCTGCAGCTAAGATGACAAACTAAAGTGGAAAAACATGTAAGAACAATAGGTTTGTGTCATATTAAATTAAGGTCTCTGTTGTGTCCCGTAGTACTGCTTAATGTCACTGTTTCATAACACAAAATATGAATTTGACAAAAACAAGAAAATTTTGCTCACTCAGACTAGAGATTTATCACACTAAAGAAGGTGGGCAGGGCATTCAGTGGAATCCCATGGTTTTCACTATTATTGGGCCTTGAAATGTGAGCAAAGTACACTGAGAAAGTCTCTATTAAAGCAGGAGTTATCTCTGTACCCACATGCACACACACCTTTGTGTTATCACATTTATATGTTGGGCAGATATGCAATGCTAAGAATTCAGTGGGCTGGTGTTGGATGGCTGTGTGAATACTTATCTTCCCAGAGAGCCTCTGGGTTTTCCACACAGCCCTGGACTGCAACACCCAAAGGTGTCTGATAGTGTGCCTTAGACTAAAGAATCTACTTTTTAAATGTTTACTCCCTCTTAAATAAAGATAAAAAGCCAACACAAAGATAGATGCCTACAATACAATGTGAATAACAACAACCACTACCGTCTACATTAGAGCTCAGGGTTCTGCACATCCCTCTTCTGGAAACTCAGGACCTCTGTGTTTTCTGTCCCCAAACAGGTCTGATTTCTCACTGCAGGACACACATCCAGCCTTCTGTGCTATGCAGCAAAACAAGTGCTCTCAAGTGCCCCACTGATATTTCTTTAGCTGCTGTTGAACTGTAGCAGTTAAACCCTGCCTTGGCATCCCCCATCTCCCAGCCATGCTCAGGAGCTGGAGGATGTGTCCATGGAAAATTGAGTAGGACATGATCCTGGAGATAACAGGTATAACCTTGAGGCACCTAAGGCTGGACAGAACACAGAGTCATGTTAACAAGTAATGGATCTGTTGTTATAAAGGGAGTTTGGTCTATCTGGACTCCTCAGCTGCCAAAAAATTATTGAAGAAACTGTTCTGTGACTTTCGATTTGCATCCTAAATATCCCTATTCCACCTTAAACTTCCTATACCATAAAGAAATGAAAGAATAAAAAATAAAAAAGGTACTGCAGACTAGCAAATGCAAGCTCCTTACCCATTTTGGTTGAAGGTTCTGTTTGCCCACACGTACAGTTGCTCCACTCCCAACTGTTCAAAGTCCAACAAGAAACAGCACTAGACAGGATAGGGAGGTGACATTACTGAGGTTTAATTTAATCTCTCACTATTGTGAAAGAAGGGAAAAGATTTGTCCCTACCATGCACTAAATTTTGTTTAAAATCAGCATTGGAACAAGGTTGTTCAGCATTGGAAAAGGGATGTTTGAAGAACTGTAGCTGTCCCTTATCTTTAACTACAGTTCCTACTGGTGGTGTCAGTGGACCTGACTGGAAGTTCTACACACTCCTAAAAGGACACTGGGCCCCCCAAAGTGCAGTTTCCTTTAGGGTTCTGATGTTGCTCAAAACACACAGGCACGATGTTGGTGATGATGGATCCCCAAATGAAGCACAGTTCAACCAAAGTGGGAGGATTTAGCAAAATGCATAAATTCCTTGTCTGCTACTGTCTGTAAGAGGCAGACCTTTACAGTGAGCCTAAGTCACAGCTGGCTTTTTCTGGAATGGTTTATGCTCTTGACCCTCCTTGGCTGTATAGCCAATAGGGAGTTGTCAGGCTACATGTGTTTTTAAACTTCTTTTCAGCTAAATCAGAAATCCAAAAGCAAAATACAGCTCTCAGCAGTATCATGTGGAGTTGTGACACTCCCTGGAGGGCTGGGGTACATAAACCAATGAATGGATTACAATGAGGCATAAATGTAGTATTTTCATCCATGACAGATATAATCTCGAGCCTGTATTTTTCATGTTACTTAACTCTTTCAGAACATAATGTGTGACAGAAAATGTCTTATAATGCACATTGCAGTAAATATCAGTCAAGTATGCTTTATTGCTGAGCTCTACATGTTTCCAGAAGTTAACAGGCACAGCTGGGATATAAGAAATGGCAATGTTGTATATATTTCTTGAACATACAAAATACCTTGGCTCTCTTCTCCCCCACCCTCCACATTACATCCCCAGCTGTTCTGATCATGTCACACAGTGGATGAGTTTTTCCATCGTCAGCTTCTCCTAAAATGATAACCTTTATTCAGGCTTTCATCCTTCCCAAAATAAACAGCATTACCCATATTGTCATCACATTCAAATTAGACTATCAGAGTGTGGCACAGAATAATAGAAATGGAAGGTGGTAAACTGCCTGTTGGTAGCTGTACCTAGCAGAAAATGCTCAATGCAGGTAACGTCTATTGATTTTAACATAAAATCATAGAAATATTTGCATTGGAGGGGGCCTTAAAACTTATGTCATTCCACCCCTGACATGAGCAGGAACACCTTCCCCTATCCCAGGTTGTTCCAAGCCCTGTCCAACCTGGCCTTAGACACTTCCAGGGATGGGGCATCCACAGCTTCTCTGAGCAACCCATTCCAGTGCCTCACTACCCTTGATCACTCTTGGTTAGCATGAAAAAAATTATATTTGATAAAGTAGCAAAAAACCAAAAATAAATCTTGGGTTTTTTTCAGATGAATTAAGGACTGGTCAGAATGGACCTCCTAACCCACACGTGAGAAGCAGGAACTGCAGCAAATGAAAGGGAATAGGAGAGGTGAAGGAGGTATCAAAAGAGAAAACAAACACGTAAACAAAACAGAAATAAACATTCCCAAAATTAAATACTCGTGTGTTACAGAGAGAGAAGCACTACTTCCAAACGTTTGGCAATTTCAGATATTATACTGTGTTGTATGAAGACAATGTTATTTCCTTTTAAACTGCCATTCCATTTAAACCAGCAAGCTGATGTGTGTACTCGAGGTCTGTATTTGGTAGGCATTTTTTTCCCCTTTAGCATAAACCTTGTTGATTTAAAAAGTGAACAAAGATGAATCAGGTGGTAAATGTATTCATGTAATCATTTTCATTAATAAGCTGTTATAAATAATAGAGGGAAGGTTTTAAGTGTATAATTCTCTGTCGCACAATTGAGATTTTTCCACATCTTCAGCAGTAAGTTAATTAGAATCACCTGCATTTTCTTGGGCGGACACCAAATGGATTGCAAACAAAAACAGATTAAAATAGCTGTAGCTCATGGCATACAGATGACAAGATTCACAAAGAGGACAATCAGGCAATGAAAACCTCCTCTTTTTCAAACATTTTTAAAGGAAATTCAGCTCTTGTGAGTCGCTGTAAAAAGACGTTTGTAAGTGTTTCGCTGAAAGACTAGAATGGCTTTGTTTCTGATCCCATGATGAGTGAAAGAAATGTTTAAGAAAGATCACTTTACAGAGAGATTCAGACTGAAATGTGATGACTGTGATTCAAGCCAAGCCAAAAATTACAGCTCAGAATTAAAGGGGATGGACGTGGCTTGGGAATCCATTTTCCCACATTCCTGAATCTCAATCATCCCAGCCAATGTTTAAAAGAAAATACAGTGGAAAGCAATGAGGTCACTTTGTTTAGCTGCAAGAAGTGGGACTAGCAGAATGGCAAAAGTATATATTGGGGGTAAGGGCAAAATTACAGTGAGCATGCTGCATGTTCGCCGGCTTCATTCAAAACAAATAGTCTCAAAGCTTAGTTTAGTTTCTTGTTACAGGCAGCATCCTGAGGAAGCCTTGTTGTTCCTGGGGCTTTTAAACCATAAACTTCTTGAATGTCAAAGCACAGCACAATAGAGAAGACGACAGAGGCAGAGCAAGCTTGATTTGGGCATTAAACAGCAGCCCCGCGTTGCAGTGAACTGTGTGCTCATTTAAATTACACTTGCTTTTGTACTCTGCCTGCCCTTATTTATTTGTGTATAAATATCTAAGTGGAAATTCTACCGTCGAGTGATATGAAACAGAATGAAGTCTATCCTCCATCATATTCACTTGTTACTCATTCTCAGTATGTAATGCTTATATTCAGTGTTTTAATTGCTTCCATTAAACAGTTTCTATAGGGTCTTGAAAACAATAAGATCTTAGTCAAGCTTTTCTCCTTTCATTGCATCTTGGAGTTATTACTGCAAGAAAAAATGAGATTCTCTTTTTATGTAGGAATGCCCCTCATCTTCTTGGTATTATTGCAGTCAAACATAGAATTATTTCTTTTCAGCCAATTTCCTAAAGACATTCACCAAACCTCATGTCAGACACCTCCAGTAGAGCTGTTTCATAGCCTTTTATGGACTAGTACAATATTCCCTCTCCTTTCCCCCATTAACTCTGCCTTTAGTAAATTCTAAAGCAGTGTTAGATTTCTACTGATCATAGAGAAAAGAAAATCTTGTTGATGCTACCTTGAATTCAGGCTTGCTGTCACAGGTCCTGCAGCTGGGCAGTGCTGGAAGGAAGTCCAGTACCTTCAAATCCCATAAAATGTACACAAGGAGAGGACATTTCTCCAGCCTCTCTTTAATAGGAAGCAACAAAGCTTTCATTTTATGTTTCATGTTATTTCCTTCACTATCAAGTGCAGTGCTTTACTGCAGATCCTATTTGTAGCCTATGAAGAGGTTCAATCTCATCCCTGCTTCTTTGATACTCCTTTATAATTCAAGGGATTACGTTAGTCCTGTTTGTTGTAGCACTGAGCTCAGAGATCATGTTCAGCTCTTTATCTAATGTAAACCTCAAGTCCTTTGTAGCCTAAATCCCAGAGTGTTGGATGGACCTTGTGTTTCTTCATACTAAACCTGATTTTGCCAGACTGTGGCTGTTTAGGGTAGTAATTCAGATCTTCTGTAACTTTACCTGTCCTTGTCATAATTTAATATCTCCCTGACCTTTGTGTCATATGCTTATCCTGCCAAGGGAATTCTTTTCTCTCCCTGTCCCATCTCTGATAGAGGTATTTGATGGCACTGGATGAGAGCTCTGCTCTCGAGAGCTGTGCCAGTTCTGACCTTGCTAACTGATATCTCCCATTAACCACCACGTTTTGAGGTCTGTCACCAAGCCAGTTTTTAATCCATGTAATATATGCCCTGTTAATTCTATAGAATGCAAGTGCTTTAATCAAAATGTCATGTGGTACTAAGTCAAAGGCAGTGTAGAAAGCCAAACACGCTATTTCAACACCATTGCCTTCACCAACCAGACCTGTCAAATATTCAGTTCCATCAAAAAATGCAACAAGTTTTCTAGACAAAGCCCTGATTTCCATGAAACCCTGCTGGTTGGGATTAATGATATTTTGTTATGAATTATTTGTTCATAGTGTCCTGAATTAATTATTAAAGTAGGCTGTCTAAGACTGAGGTCAGTCTAGCCAGTCTCCAAGAGCATCTCTCTTACTGCTTTTACAATATCAGAATAACTCTTCAGCCTTAGTCATTTCCAGATATTTCTCTCTCTTCCATTCCCAAATGTGAGGCACAAGGGTATCATGGCCATCAATGAAAATGGATGCTTTTACAACAGTGGTTGTTTTTGTCATTCAGATTGACTTCCAATATCACCCATTCTTGGATGTCCTAGATCTGTTTAACCTCTATCTGATGGAAGTTTCTAACATGACATTTTTGTGACATTTTTCATGGTAGCCAGGTACTCTCTCTGGACAGGGGATGGACCTGTTTCTATATCAAATGATGATATGCTGCTGCTATGTTGCTGGGAGGTTTTAAGCCTCAAAAATGTGATAAACTGCTGGGAGGAGAACAAGAAGGGGGTAATTCAGGTGACCAAAGCAGCAGCTTTGTCCCATCAGAGCAGAGCCAACCCCACTGCTCCAGGAGCTTTGGGCACATACAACCCCACCCTCTGCCACACCAGGAAGCAGGACAGGAATGTCAGCAACACTTTCTGGGGTGTAGTCCACGTTTGTTTCATGGTTTTCATGATTTTCACCTCTGATTTCCACGGCTACAATCCAAAAATATTATTTTTGCTCACACATTCACCTGAAACTATGGGTTCATTTTGTCACTCTATGAAGATACAGATTTTAATGTCAAATTTTAGTGTGCTAGGTTCATTCTTTGCTAGCCTTCATGATTTTCCTTCTACTGGGATACACATATTGATCCTTTTGTGAAATTTTATTTTTGTTTCACTTTGTATTTTTCTCGTCACATTATTGTGACGTGGATGTATTTGCTGCATTCACTCATCTCTGCTTCTTTAAATGATTTCTTGCCTCACTTTTGTGCCCTTAGTAAACTTTTAAAAAAATTTGTTTATAAATCTGATATTTATGGTAAGATGCATATGAAAACACGAGGAAAGAATTATAGTTTTAGGGAGAACATACTCTGATAATGACCTCTTAAATATTTGTAAAGATAGCCCTGGGCATCTGAGCCCACAAAATAGTTTATAATACAACAGCTTGATTGCATAATGATACTTTAGTTTTAAAACGTATGATCTTTCTGTTTATGGGAAGGCATAATAGGCTCCTTTGAAATACAATAGTTTTGCCCTGAATATAACTGATTTTAAATGAAAGGACTAACTAAAGAATGCCTTTCTTCAAGTTTGTACTTCACTTTGTTGTTGAATCCAGCACGATGGTTTCTTTTACAAAACAGGCCTGGGGACCACACCTATTTCAGGATACTTTAATTGTGAAAGTTCCATGGGTTTCCATGCAGGAAGTTACCTAGTGCTCTTTAAAATGGTATGTTTTAAATTCTAAATCTTATTAAAAACCAGAGAAGTTTCTGCGTACCACCACCCCTTTCTCCCTGCACGTAGAGAATTTCTTTTTGTATTCAGTTGGAAGATATTATCAAATAGAGATTAAGATTAGACAGAATTCAGAGTGATTTGGGAAAGGGATATTTTTTCTATGGAACAGAAATGAGTTAGTGAGAACATTTGACTACAGACAGTTCCTAAATCACCTGGACTACCTCGATCAATATCTAAATCCAGTATTTTAAAACATTTTTTGAATAAATATATCAACCAAACTCTAATTTTCTTCTGTCTGTTAATATTTCACTGCAACACTTGAGTCCAGCTCAAACTGGTCCTAGACACTGTTACTTCTATTTTTGAATAGGAGTGAAAGAAAAGTTTTAAATAAATATTCCTCTAACATCTCTTGTGCAGTACAGAGTGACTATAACTTCCATTATTGCTCATGAATCTTAGCCAAGCCTGAGTCCAGTCCTTCTAACTTTCTCATCAGGAGCACCTGTGTAATTTTTTTTAAACTAAAATAGTTAAAATTTACTATTAGTTGGGAGCTGAACTGAGATGTTCTTCTGAGGAAGACCTTTCCCTAAATTTCTTATACCATTACAAAATTTAGTGTGGAAATCATTATCATGCTTTTGGCTATAATTTCTAATTGTGGGTCCATCCTGTTCTCAGGTTCTCATTAAACCAAAGAGAAACAGAGTTGGAGACTGGAATATAAATCAAATAAAATACTTGTTTTCCTTTAGGGCAAAATCCAGTGATTCTTCCCTGATAAACCCCACTACAAAACAAAAGGTCATCTTATAGTGAAATAAAGTTGACTTTATTACAATGAAATTTTTTTGCCCTGAAAATTTCTTTACCACTATACTTAAGCTCCAGCACCAGATAGGAAACTGGGCAAAGCTTTTGTTTCATCTTGTTCCCTAAGTATTTATAGTCTGCCATGAAGAAACACTTACAGCCGCGCAGTGATATTTTTATTCTTGATAGAGGTGCCTTTAAAAGTGAATTTGCTTTGAAAATTATTCACAGAGTCAGGATATAAGAACTATGAAATGAACTTTTCTCTCTCTTTCTCTGCCTTTCTCCTTTGTGCCTAATTGGATTTCCAAAATAAGTTGTTAACAATCCAGCTAAGATAATGTGGCCATGAAAAGGATGTCCAAATCCACCAATTTGCATTGGATTGGTTTGGCTTAACTTTCAAAGTTCTTGGAGCAGAAAGTTGATGGCACGTGAATGTTATGATAGTCTTGATTTTTTTTTCTGTATTTTTTAATCTGCCATATTGTATAGTGCCCAAATGAAATGCTAATCAAACCTAGTTTCTGGACCAAAATTAATTTATTAACAAAAATAATGCACTTGTGTAATCCAGAACATGTTGCAAGACGTAATAGCCACCAATTTACAACACAGCTTTCTCATTTTCACTTGATCTGGGTGTCTTATGCAGGTTCCAGATTGATGCTCTTAATGTGAGACTATTTCACCCAAAGTGATATGGATTGTTTTCACTTCCATATAAGCAATGAGGTTAACAACTGAATTGAGTTAGATCCAAACAAAAGTTAACATTTTGTCTGATGGCTTGCTTGTTTGTTAGTTTGATTTGTTTTTCCTTTGTAATTTCTGGTTTAGACTTCAATTTACATGATACAATTCTTTATTCTCTACTACAAGAGTCCCACAATCCTATGCTGGGAATTATTCTTTCACTCTCCTCTTACTAAAACAGAATTCAACTCTTCAGATTTAGCTAAGAATTACATTACTTAAACATTTTAGTAATTTCCATTTGCTCATATGTTATATATCCAGCAGATGGATAATTTCCAAAGTTTCTTGATTACTAAATCCTTTTTGATTTCTCTTAAATAAACTTTTTCTTTATCCCTCTGTAACCAAAGAGAAGGTCTTCCTGAAATGAATCATCACTCTCAGTATTATGTTGCAGGACACCCACTGGTGCAGGGTAGAAAACTATCTAATAAAATGCACAGAGAAGCAAAGAATTATTAATAATAATCAGAAAAATAAATTATTAATTTTTAAAATGAGTTTTTTTAATGCAAACCAAATCAGGATGTTCCTGGCAGCATAGACCCAAAATGAGAAATGTATTTTGTAAAGAGGAAATACAAACAGGTAAAAACACAAAAGATTTTATAAGATTTTATTTGGTGTTGGTCTGCATCAAAAGGAAAGGTAGGTTTTTTCAAATATTCTTAGATCAGTGAGAAATGCCTCCAAACACTTGAGTCCCCTGGCCATGACACGCATGTGCCAAAGCATGGTGCAAGTGTCAATAAAGACTTGAACCTCAGCTTCTTCTTCTTTAATTGTTATCATAGCTGGGCTTCTGGGCTTTTCCATTCGTTTTTACTGTTACCTATACCTTCAAATTTCCTTTTCCCTCCACCTCAAATTGGACAACGATTCCCCCCAGATACATTGTCAGGGAGCATTTCCTGAAAATTTTTGGGTTTGACAAATTAGCATTTTTCCGAGAGAAAGGCTTTCTCTGAAACCGCTTGTCAAAACCTAATTAAAACTTGTGTTCCAAGGGATAAGTAGCCTTAAAAAAAACCCAAAGTGATTTGTGTAGTTTCATTTGGCTTCTTATGTATTTGCAAGTTTTAAATGTGAAACGACAATGTAAATTTTAGTGGGTTTGATTTTTAAGCACTCAGATTGGGTCGGTGTTGCACCGCAGGCAAATTCTCCCGGAAAGGGAGAACAGCTCCCGTGTGCTTTGAAATGCTCCAGCTATGCAACAGGGGCTGGAAGTGCTATTTTAAACACTCCTATCAGCAGAGCTTGCTGCAGGAGATAATATGTCACAAAAGGGAGTATGACATCTAGTTTCACCTAGAAGATAAACCTTGAGTAGATATGCATGGAGAAACAAGACTGTCAGGTTGTCCTTGAAAAGAATGGCCTATATGAATGAAGAAATGTACTCCAGGGCATATGCTACTTAGGATATTTAATTTCATTCTCCGACCTGTCTGATCCGCTATGAAGAATATAGTAGAGAAAGGGTAGTTGTGCGGAGTCTCACACACTCCATGATTTCGGGGTGGGCACCTCAGTGCTTTATTTTCAGAAAGGTCACAGCCTCAGAACTTCATGTCTGAAAACCCAGACAGAGAGGTTTCCCTGGCACTATTAATACAAACATCCCACACCCAAGCAGGGCTGGCAGGGCACTGTGCCTGTCCCAAACAGCCTCAATGAGCACGAGAGCCAATTACCCCTCGCTTGCCTGCCACACTCAAACCCCCTTCCTGAGCCGTATTCTGCTGACAGAATTACAAGATAATTATAGCTAGGTGTTTTGTATTCACTTAAGTTAATCTCCCACTTTTATTTTTCGTTGTTGCTTTAATCAGTGAGGAGGCACTTCAGTTGTTGTCAGGTGGATTATTTTTTAGTCGCTCGCTGCGCTGCTCTTCTTCAGACTTGCGAGGGTGCTTCTGCCTTCCTGACAGACGTACAAAGAAAAATACTTCTATGATCTAAAATGAAATATGTGTTTCTTTTTCAGGTCTAGATGTTGATGGAATATACAGAGTTAGCGGCAATCTGGCAACAATACAGAAGTTACGATTTGTTGTCAATCAGGGTAAGTGATTCCTCCGCCCTGGTAATGTTTTGTTTAGTACTTAACTGTCTCAGATGACAGTATTTCAGAATCTGCTATACATTAGTGGCAGAGAATGATGAGCCCTGTTTTGGAAAAGAGAGGAAAGGGAAGGTAGAAAGATATTGCACAGAGGGAAATGTCAGCGAGGAGAGAGGAAAAAGAGCAGAGTAAGCAAGAGGAAAATAGTAGTTAAACTTGAGATGAGAAACAAACAACAAACAAATCTAAAAATACGTAAGGAAATGGAGACGTGAAATAAGGTGGCAAAAAGCAAAGCATATGTAGAAACCAAAGAATCAAAGTGAGGGGGAAAGAAAAAAGATTAAAAGGAAAAATAGCAGATTGTTTGGATGTTGAAAGTTAAACAAAACCAAAAGTAGAGCAGGGATCCAAAGGAAACCAATGAAAGAGAAAAAAGGTGCTAAAAAGAACTTAAAAGGAAATACTAAAAGTGGAGTATTGGCTCTGCCAAAGTCAGTGGAAGATTTACCACTGATTTTGAAAACACGAAGATTTGACCCCAGAAAATGAAAGAGGAAAGATGAATATTTTGGGGACCTGCTAACCAGAATTAGAACCACCTTTTATATATTTACTGAACACATTTCCACAGATTCTGTGTATAATGAACACATTTCCACAAATACAACAGCACGCTTTTCACTGATGTGGCCTAAAGATATCTCACATTGATCAGTAGATCCTGTTACAGGTGTGGAAGCTAATGTTGGGCATTAGTAAGGATGAACGACAAATACCTTTATGTCCAAATGGTTTACTGCTCTTACCAAAGACTAATTCTCCCCACATTTAAAAGCTTAGCAAATATCATCAGTGATAATGAAGCTCATGATACTACTTAACAAGCAAATAAAATCAAGTTTCTCAGAAATTAGGAAAAAAATACCAAACCTTAAATTGCATTAAAGACCTTATGCACTTTTGAATGAATAAAGGATAAATGTGAAGCTTCTGCAACATTTTGTCCTACTTTTTATAAGTTACCTGGAGACTATTACCAGAACTGCTAAATATTGTGTATTCTGTGTGAGGGTGATAGCTGTTGGAGAACAACTTCCTCAAGTAGCTTGGTACTATACATAAACTAAGACTTTTGACTCAAATATTCTCATGAAATTGAGAGATAGGAGAGATGTAAAAATATTCCCACCTTCAAGCCTCCATTTACATCTCTAGGGAAAGTTTCAGGGGATCAGTAGGTGTTTGCCACCTCCTCAGCTGCTCCAGATCAGTCTTGTCTTCAGCTGAAACTGGAGGGTGAACTCTGGTTTATGAGGAATCAGTATTTATGCCAGTAAATTCAGCAAGACTGAATAAATCATCATTTACCAATCAGCCTCACGGTTTTGATTCATGACTTAGGTTCTCCTGAATTTATAGTTGTTGGGTATTTGTGTGTCGATAATCAAGCCTGCCTTGGCTTTCAAATGACTGTGGGCTGTATTTTGTTTGGAGACACACAAGCAAAAATGGGATTTTCTATCCTTCTTCACTGCCTGAGCTCTTTGCTCAGGAAAAAACTGTGCCATAAAAATAATGGCCCTGTCTATCATGTCTCGTGGCATCCAAAGGTTAACATACTTGAGGTTAACATTACTGCTCGAGTTTTCACCTAAAACAGATGGGCTGATACTGTAAAGCTAGACAGAAGTCTAAGCTGGCTTTTTGAAGCAGAGAGGGACCAGACACCTTTTTCTTCTGGTTTATACTACTGTGAAAAATGAAAATATAACAGTGGAGTTAATAGTACATTAAAGCCACTCTGGCAGTGGTTACTTAAAACATGTGCAAAAAAACCTGCCTACTGAGTGACCAAAGGAAATTCAAAGAAAACTAATGCCCATGGAGAACTATGTCATCATCTTATCAGTTATGATAAGCACTATTTCTTATGTTAGTCTTTATTGATAAAACAAGGACATTCATGCAGTTTATGTCATGATGGAGTGGATTTTCGATGGGCAGTGATAATATCTATCCAAAATCCCTTTACACATCCTTTAAAATCCTGTTAATGAAAAACTTCAGGTCTGTACTTAGGTAGTTTTTCCTCAGGTAAATGCATGCAGAAATGTTGATTTAGGCAAACCCTAATGCCACTTAGCAGCCCCCAGGGGTGACCCCAATGCCGCGTGAAGGAACTGGAAGAGCACTGTAGGTCCTGAAGAATAATCCAGTAATTTTTAATCATAGCATTCAAGAAGGAACACAGACACAAAGGACAGCCTGCCACTGTTTCAGTAGTGTAAATAACATCCTTTTTCTGTGCTAAGTAGGAACCTGCAGGCAGGAAAGAGCCCACTGAGTCATGATGTACCTGGCAAATGCTGCAGGGAGATGGGAGAAACAGGATTTATTTATGGTGTGCTTGGGAGAGCATTCTCCACCCAACATGTCCCAGAGCGTGGTGTTCCCTGTCAATTAGGTGCTGAGCTCAGCAGCAGTTTCAAATGGCTTCATGAAGGAAAAAGTTACCAGGAAAAGTACTGTGTGCTCCCAACCTTCTTTTCCCCACTCTCTTGAAGCTCTGCAGTGGGATGATGGTTAATAACTCACTGTCCACACATCCTCATCCCTCAGTAATTATTGTGACCTCCCTGGGCCAATCCCTGTACCTTCATTTTTGGGTAATTAACACTGGGAAAGAAGTATTTATACATACAATTTTGCCATAGCAACTTTTTTTTTAATTTTACTTAAAGTTTAATTTAATTATAAATGAAAACAAATGTTCTGAAAAATACTATTTGCATTGCAGAGATTGACTGCAATCAGTTCTTCTACAGGCCAAATATACTCATTGGGCTCTTTCTTACTGCTTGTTTTGCCATTGTGTTACACCTACATTTAGAGGATAAAAATAATATGGATCACACTGAAAATCATAGAAGGCACTCTAGGCTGGCTGCCATATCAAAGTATTTTTTATTAGAATAATCATTAATTAGAATATAGCAAAGCTTTATTTGGCTCCTTTTCCTATACTGTTAATGTCATCTGCAGCATCAAAAATTAAATGAGAGAACTGGGGAATATGAAAGGAAAAGAAAAAGTTGACAGCTTTATCATTAAAGAAGAAACAAGAACACTAAAAATATAAAAACACTCTTGAAATTCTAGATTTTTGGGGATGAAAAGGGGTTTGCAATAAAAAAACCACAAACCTGGTATTTTTTTAGATTCTCTGAATATACTTTGTGTTTTGTTCTCATTTCTTGAGGTAGGCAGCTCCTGAAGGGGGTTTTGGCCTTGCCAACACAAGCAGCAGCAGAACAAACTACCTTATTTACTTTATCCCTCTCACGGAGTTTTCTTTTTTCCTATAAAAGCCTATTGATATCACACCTTTTTTGCTTCTGTGCAACAGGATTATCTTTTATCTATGATTTATTTTCCCATTAAGAGCTGAAAAGATCAGTTGATCATAAGAGGACTGGGCTATAACATCTCTCAGCGCTTTTGAAACTCTAAGTCATCGTTTTTCAAATCACTGAATCAAGGGAGTAGAAGCTGCTCATACCAAACTGACATCAGGAAATTCGTACTTCTCTTACTCTAAAAGCATTGAAAAATTTGGAGTTTAGAAACTAAACCACCAGGCAGCCAGTATTTTTGGCTGAGCACCTACAGAAAAGGCTTCTGTGACAGCTGGAGACATTAGACAGAGATACCCATTCCTCTTATGGTTTCCATATTATTGGTCAAGTTTAACAGTTGAAATACTACAAAAAATAAAACAAACCCACAAAAACCCAAAAAACTAACCAGAAATAGACACGGTACTTGGAGGATTCTGCTGATTTTACACAAGGTCTAGTAAGTTAAACCCTTTACATGTGTTTGTAAGGATATTCTTTTAATTCACACCTGTAGAAAAAGGGATAAAATAACGTTTATGAGTCTGTTAAGCCATGTGGGGCGTGCTGGCAGTTCCAGGGTATGAGGTACTATTGAATAGATGTCTTGTTCTGGCCCAAACCCCTGGGGAGGGTCTGACATGAGCCCCAGGTGGGGCTGCTCAGAGTCATGAAGGCACCACTGCATGAACCTGAGGACAGGGGGGAAGGGCTTTTCAGCAAAACACATCAGGGCTGGGGCAAAAACTGCCAGAAAAAGAAAAAAAACAAACAAGGGAAAGGAAAGGTTTTTCATCCATCAGAATTTGTAAGTAAAAGTAAATTTTGCTTTGCTTGAAGTCGTTGGGGTAATTATGGAGTCCCAGAATGGTTTGGGTTGCAAGAGACCTTAGAGGTCATCTCTTTCCAGCCCCCTGCCACAGTAAGGGACTCCTTTTGATGCCTTGGGAAGGCTGACCTGAAACAGAGACTGGGCAGAGCTGGAGAATAAAGCAGGTATTTTTTGAAAGGTCTCCAGGATTCATCTTGGGCAAGACAGGGCCTGACCAGGGCTACACCCAGGGTGCACTAAGGATGGTCACAAAATGGACCCAAAATGGTCATAAAATGGCTGAACCATCGTGAGATCTTACATTTTTATAAGTTTTGGTCTATTTGCATATTGGGGTTTAATTGTCCAATTACAGCTTCAGGTTGTGAGGTCCCATCCTTCTTGTTCCTCCCTTCAGCCCATCCTTGTTTGTGCTTTTGGGTCTGAAAGTTGTCCTTGGTCTTCAGCAGGAAAAGGATTTGTTTTGTGTCCCTGCTCTGTGAAGAGCTTACTAGCATTTAATATGAGGCTCAGAACTACACCTCTAGGCAGCACAGAATCTGAACAAGAAAAATAAAATTTAAAGCATCATTTTCACCAGGCCAGGTTGCTCCAAACCCCATCTGACCTGGCCCTACGTACAGAGGCTGTGACACACATGGATGTAACGGAGTGAGGATCTTCTTTGTCCTAAAGCCAGTTTCCTTGTCCTAAAGCCAGTTTCCTTGTCCTGCTTCCACTCACCTCTCCCATCAATCCTCCATTAACTCCATGCTGAAGACCAGGAATTCCTGGGTGAGGAACTGGAACCTTCCTTCTTTATGTCTCCTGTGCTAATCTTCTCAGTAGCTGGAAAGGCATTCACTTTCTATGGCCATCAATCAAACAATTTTCATGAGTACTTAATTAACTGAAAAAAAAAAGAAAAAACAGAGCTATAAAGAGTTCATAACATATTGTTGAAACACTAGGATTCTATCCCAATGCATACAGGTTCAGGGAAACCAACTATGGAAATACAGATTTCAATACTTATTGGTTCATTCAGCAAGTGTTGGCTCATGCATAATACAAGAGAGTTCCTAATTGTCTTTATATGCAAAGCTTTGTTTGCAAAATGCTGGGTGTTTGCTGTGCAGATGACCTTTGCATCCCGTTATTTCATTAGGAATACCTTGTGTGTTAACTGCAAGGCACTGCAGACCATCCAAAGGTCAATGATTGTGTTTTTACAGCTCTTTGCTCTACTTATGTACCAAAGCAGGGGCAAATGTGGCAATTTTTGCAGAGGCTAAATATTATGTTATTGCAGAGAGGTGAGTTTTGTGTGGAACACGGAATAGGACAGACAAAGATATCCAAATATTCCTACTCTGAGGGGGAAAAAAGTGAATTTAATCTCATCCTTCCATTACTTAACAGTAACAGAAAAGTGCTTGGGAAAAAAAAAAATATTTCTGTTGTTTCTTTTATGAGAATATAGCAGGATATGACTCAGTTTAAGGAAAAAAAATGCAAGTAAAGTTGGAACCAGAAATACGTGAACTGATTGCGAATATTTATTAACTAAATAATTTAATAATAAAGAAGATGCCTACTTGATTAATTGTTACAGAGTAAAAATTACAATAAAACTGTCTTGATCAGTGCTTTGCAGAAGCACCATTACTGTCTGTGCAGTTGTTTAACAAGGATTTAATTGGAAAGATAAGTGAATGCACATTTAAAAGTATTGTTAATTTGCTTTATAATCACCCCATCCTTCACAGTATTGACAGCACCAGGCACAAACCCCTTTCTCTTTTACAAGTATTATTTTCCATATGTGCACAATAAATTCTGAAGCAGTAATTGGAAATTTTATGGATTTCAACATACCTAGTGTTTTGAGTTTATAGGTGCCATATCCCTTCTCTAAAGGTTGTTCTTAGGTGGCATTTTAGGTAAAATCACTGTTTTTTTATTACCCATAGGCTTTTTTGGAGGTTGTGGTGTGGTAATTTGTCGGATTTTTGAGTTTGCTTTTTTAAATTATTATTTCGTTTTGCTTTCTTTCCTAAGAAATATCTAATTCCAATTTACTTTTCCTTTCCACTTGAAATATCAACAAAATCTTCTCTTCGACGTCATTTTTTTGATTTAATAAACAACAGCCGTCAGAAACAGTAATCTTCAATATGTTTATATTCCATCTGCACTTATATTTATTGTTCTAAAATGACTCGGATTAATCTAATTGACAAGTAAGAGCCCGGACCATATGAGCAGCTAAGGATGATACCTTTAACCAGCAGGATTCTTCAACCTAACTGACATGTTCTTTATCAATGAACTGGGAGGGAAGAGGAACAAATATTCAGATTTATTTATTTATTTATTTATTTATTTATTTATTTGTTAATATTGCTGGTTCTATGAGCTTGCTGGGACCATATGTCTGTGTGAGCTGGGCTATCAGGAACCAGAGTGGATTCCTGGCTGGCTCTGCCTCAGCGGGCACAGCCCGTGGAGCTGACACCAGACTGGAGCTGCCTTTGGAAACAAAGCCTCCAGGTCAACACAAATGGGCCGGGTGGATAAGAAAGAAGCATTTAGGAAGGTGGAAAAAAAATGAAGGGGAGAGAAGAGGGAGGAGGGAGCTGGGTGAAAAAAAATGGAAGAAATGTGTCTTCTTTTCAGAGTTTTATTTCTTTAAAATAAGGGGGGGAAAAAGGGGAAGGGCAAAAAAAAAAAATTAAAATATAATAATTAAAAAAAACCCCACCCAACCAACAGCAACAAAAGAATCCCACCCCAAACCAACAAAACATCTCATTCAAAAATACCTGTATATTTCCATTGATCCCAATATATCCATTTCAAAGGCAGGCAGAGGCTCTGATCCTCCCCCTAAAAAAAAGCTCCGTGGGCACAGGAGAACAGGTCCTCTCTCAGCTGCCAAATCCCAGTGAGCAGCTACAAACACAGAGGGCCAAGAGGGTTGTCATTTGCTTTATTTTAAAATTGCAGCAAAGATCACTGGATAAAAGGGGGGAAATAAAGAGGAATGGCTCTCTCTTGCAGTCACCTCCCTTTTTGCTTGTGGGTTCTTAATTTCTTGTATGCGTACCTTGATGACATTTCCCTTTATATCTGCCTATCTCATGTATTTTTTAGATGTTTTAGGTTATTGATTGTATTTTTCAGGCATATATGAGTATCCCTAAAAACACATGCATATGCCTTGGTGTGGGTCTAACCTTAAAGCCACCCTCCAGCCTTGGTGATGTTCCTGGTGTGATCAAGCACAGCAGAGGCAGAAAAGTCTTCCTCACGTCAGCCAGCAGCTATTCATGTGACCAGTCTCACTGAGAAAACCAGTAAGAGTGATCCAAAGTTCACGATGGAAATATCAGGCTCAAACTGGGTTACTTGCTAGCTGAGAACCAAAATGTCTTGAAAGCCTTGAGTCAAAAATAGTTTTTTTTCTTTCTTTTTCACACTTCCCAGGCAAGCACAGAAAATAAAATGGACTGAAGCAATTTTCAAAAATAATTATAAAACAGCTTGCTTCTGGGTTAAGACCTGCATATGCCAAGCTGTAGCCAAGAATTTCAATTTTTTAATTTTTTTTTTCCCAAGCTTTAAAACTCTGACAACAGAATACTTTAATTGAGCCCACAGTACTTGGTGAATCAATTAATATGTGTGTGTTACTCATGTGGATTCTTCTTTTTTTCTCTCTCTCTCTGTTTTAAGCTACAGAAAATTTATTATTATTATTCAAAGGAAAGTATGTTTTCCACATCTTCTCTTTCTCTTTCCAGAGGGGAAGGAGGGAAAATATAGTGCTACCAAAAATGACTTGTAAATATAAGTCAAGTAAAAAATCTAATGGAAACACTAATTTTTGCAATGAATGCTTCAAATTATTTTGGAAATAATGTACATTATGTAATAAAAATTGACAGAGCTTGAACGTTAATGTATTTCTAATATAACTACTTTGTCATCAGTGTGAAGAAAAAAAAAACAGAAAAAAATATTCAGGATTCTAAGTCTTAGTTGCCCAATCTGCAGCTCTGTAAAATTTCTCTTACGAGTGGTATTGTCATGTTTTTCCTTTTCATGTGCTGAATCAGCCAGTGGAATGGGGCAGAAGAGGCAGCAGGCTGGGTTAGTGCGGTCAGCCACAAACATACCATGGATTTTATGGCATGTATTGTATGATGAAGCATTTAAAACATGCCTTTTATTCCTTCTCTACCCGCAGCACTATTTGCGTTACAATAGCGTCTTGCTTAGTAACACTTTGTGGAGTTGAAGAGCTTCTTGATAACCCCTCAAGGAGTGTTATTTAGTTGCTGAGAAGGACTGGAGGTTTGCAATGTGCACTGAGGGATTGCCTTTTTTTGGGGGATGCTCATCGTTGTCATGGGTGACTCTTTGTTTGGGTTTGTTGTTCTGATAGCAGCGCTACAGGAAATGCCATTCCACAGAGCTCCAAAAGAGCAAGGAAAGAAAGCAAATTATTGAGTCCTTTGGTAAATCAGGACAGCTTCATACCTGTGATTTTTAGGATGATGGGATCATTTCCTCAATGTGAGGGTCACCAGGCTCATTTCTAGATAAACTCAACCAAGTATCAAAGGTATTTAGCACGGGATATTTGTGCTTTGAGGAGATAGACACCCTGGAGAACTAATCTGCAGAGCTCCTACTTATAATTGGTCATGCTCAATGTCTCACGAGACTTTGGTGTGGCCTAATATTTGGGGTGGTTTCCTCCCCTGTGGTAAATATCTGTAATTCTGTGGTTTGCGTGGAAAAGTAGCTGACAAACACGAGCTTGCAATGGGCCCTCAACAAAAAAGGGTGATGTTATATACGGATGTGCACTGCATAATATTCTGCAGGGTGGCATGGGATGAGAAGCTGTTGCACCAGGGAATTTGGCTTTATTTTTAATAATATTTGTGGTGTTCTATGTGTTGAGATTTGAGGAAACCATAAATGCTGTGGTAGGAGCAGCTGTTGTGTGTAGGAAATGATTTTTTGGTTGGAGGAGACTTTGGTAATGCATTTAAGTGTTGAACTCCATTGCTTAAGAGTGGTGGGGTCCACAACTTAAAACAGTCATATGTAAAAATTCTGTGAGGGAAAAAAAAAAAAAAGGAAAAGGAGAAAATCTAAAGTATGACTTCTCTGAAAATTTGAAACATTTATGAGGAAACCTGTGTTCTTATATAGACTGTCTCATTTGTGCTTACATATTTCCTAGAATTACATTATTGCTGAAAGTGTAACACTGTTCTTAAGAAATTTTCAAGTCACTCATAGCATCCCTTTTTATGAATTTAGAATTGAATATTCCTGTCTTCTTTCATCCTTTTTTTTTTTTTTTTTTTTTTTTTTTTTTTTTTTTTTTTTTTTTTTTT
>VWZU01004017.1:878646-890689 GCA_013397095.1 Sterrhoptilus dennistouni
TTTTTTTTTTTTTTTTTTTTTTAGTAGGTCAGATCTTGTTCCCGTGCGTTGTGGAAGTATTATGGGAATGAGCAGTGTCTAAGCTGCTTAACAAATGCACACTTTCCCCACACCAATCTGTTTTCTGGGGACAGCCAGGCTAGTGCTGTACAGCATCCTCTCGGTTGGGTGCTATTAATGTTAATAAAATGCACTTAGCACTTAACATCTCAGGATCTCAAAAGAGCTTGCAAAGCAGCATCATTATCTTTACATTATGGGTACGGAAAATGAAGGATGGGGAGAGTAAAAGATTTGCCCAAGTTTCCATGGTAAATCAGTGACAGAGCCAGGAGCAGAGCCAAAATCTGCTGATTTATAGTCGGTCTCCTATGTAGTGTGCCGTGCCATTTCACCAAACTCCATTTGCCAAGTCCCTACTGTGTACAGAGACAGAGGATAAGGCTGCAGTCACCCTCTGAAATGTGGATTTGGGGCTCTGGATAATGCAAAGCCAAATTAGGTCTTCAAATGCGGGTCTCCCCTGTGATGTTTCTCCAAGTGCAGTGCCACCTGTGCCACAGACAGCAGGGCAAAGATGCATGAATAATTGAAATTCCTCTGTGCTGGGGCTGCAGAGTAGAAGGGGCTCAGTCCTTGAGGACCCCCAGGTATGTTTTACGTGGGAATGAGGTCCTGGTTTGAATTCCTGTGGTTGCCACGCATCGTGTTTGGCATGACTAAGCCTCATGGAGCTGTGTGCATTTTGTGAGTATTTTGCAGTCAGTTTTGAAAATGACTCCATCCAGATAATATATGAGCAGATATGTATGTTGAAGGGCTTGTGCTAACATCTCTGCGAGATACCAAAATATTGCTAGCTGTGTTTGCTAAGTAGGAAAATGAGGAGCTGAGTAACATGCCTAGGGAAGTTTGTGATGATTCAGGGATACAAACCAAGTCTCCCTGTTTCAAACCTCTGCCCTAGCCCCAGGGTCACCCTGCTTTTAGGAGGTAAAATGTGGATCAAAAGCTAAAAAGAACCAGCTGTCTTCCTGACAGACTGGATCACAGGAGCCAGCAGGCAGCTGAGGGATGGGTTTGGTCACTGTGCTCAGCCCTTCTAGGTGAGAATCCTTCCCCCAGTACTGAGACAGCCAGCCCAGCAATTCCTCCTCACACTTCTATGCCTCTGTGTACAGTAATTGTGTCAATTGTAAATTATAATGTCAGGGATTCCTTTCTTTGGTGTGCTTGCATGTGTGTACCCGTGTTTCAAGAGATCTCCCTCCAAGAGCAAATGTGCATGGTAAACAAGGCAACAAGGAATCATTCATGTGAGAGGAAGAGCAAAATGCAATGCCTCCCAGCTCTCTGATCACCCTCCTGGGACTCTGCTGGAAGAGATCCTGCCTGCTGAGAACCTATGGCTGAGCTAGAGTCCTCTAATTTTCAGATTAAACATAATCCCAGGCACTGAGTTACTGATGAGGAGTTCCTTTTCCTCTGCTGAGCCCCATGCTGGCCTGCACTGCTCAGTCCCACCCATGGTATAGGCATCATTCATCCTCAGCTTTCCTTCTCCCTGCTGGCTAGCCAGTTTTCTCCACCTCTGGGAGGTCCACCCTGGCCAAGTCTGAATTTACTGGGGTGCTTCCTGCAGTTACCACAGGGTCATGGAATATCCTGAGTTGGAAGGGAGGACCCACAAGAACCATCAAGTCTAACTTCTCACCCTGCAGTTCACTGCAAAGGTGCTGCAATTCAGACATCTACCTACTTTCTCCCCACTACTTTATTAAGGATTTGGGGACTTGGCTGTGTAGATGAGGCCACATCATGATTTGCTATCAATATGAGTTGATGGCTGTTCTCTAAGAGGCATTCTGGCTGCAGGCTTGGTGAATAGGTGTGTGTGTCTGAACTCAGCTTGACTGTTCACAAATCTGTGTCTGCACACAGCTTGTTGGGTTTGTTTGTTTTTTTTTCCTCACCCTGTGTGTAAATGGGCCCTAAAAAATCAGAGCTATTCTTTCTCTCTCATCCTGGTGAGTGATATCAGAGTTCTTTCAAAGACTTCAGGTTTGCAGTGAAGCTCATACTGCTGTGTGATTTTGTTTGTCTCTGCTGTTGAAAATGAAGAATTTAGGTTGGGCTTTGTATGAAAAAAGCTAATGCAAGGTGGACAACTTTATTATAAATCCCTATGCATTTCAAAGTCTCAGTTGGAAGAGAAAGCAAGATAGCAAGAACCACAAACATGGGTTGGATTATTTCTTGTTAAGCAAATGTAATACTGTGAAAGATTGACAGCACGAGAAACTGGAGTCCTCCATTTATCCACACTTCATTCCTAATATCTGGCTTCAACAGCAGATTGTAACCATAGAAAGGCTATAGACTCTGGGTGAAATGGCACTCCCTTTTGGATCCAGTTTTATAAAGGAAAACAATTATTCACAGAATGCGTGTCTTTATTCTTTATTGCACATTTCAAAGTCCCCATGAATACTCATTTGCATGTGACAGCTAATGCTGCATCTTGTATTGGCCAGTAAGAGGCATGATTGCACTAAATTGGAAGCCGCAGGCACAGGTTTTCTTTTAAGGATGGGGGTGGGGGTAGCCATCCACTCGTACTGTTCTCAAGTCTTCAGTCAAAATGGTTTTAGAACAGTTGCAAGTCTGGTTACTGGGATAATAAATCCCAAATTAACTGAATATGCAGATTTCACTTCCATTAGGTTACACTCTTTATCTTTTGTTAACAACCCCAACTTTTTAAAGCAGTGGAGAAGTGGGGAATTGAAAACACCGAACTGGTACTTCAGGAGTGAAAAATGAGGACAGTAACATGCCTCAAAACTGTTGCTGTTATTATTTCTTTTTCCTCCCTCTTTCTTTTTTATAAGATAAACCATGATAAATATATTTATTCACCCTGCATCATTTTTTTTTTCCAAATGATCATGTTATGTGACTGACACAGAGGATAGCAGAACCCCAGCAATGCAGAGAGGCTGCTGCCAGCGTTGCTCACAACAAAATTTGGTGTACACAGCAGCCACAGAAAACATTTATTTGGTAGCTCATTCCTTTTTCCTTTAGAAATGCATGCAGCTTCGACTCAGGAGCACGGGGAGATAGCGAGATAAATACTCCTATGGCTCCTGTGTAATCTCTTTGAAAATTATCTGGAACATAATGGGGACAAAAGCAGCTTCTCGAAAACTACCCGAAACTCACTCTTTTCTTAAATGTAATCTCCCAGCATAATCAGAGAGCCGAGCAACTAGCTTCTAGGAGCGAGGAGATTAACAAAAACACCTTGAAAAAGGTTTAGTACAGAAAACAGTGTATCGTGACCGTTCCTTTCCAAAAAAATTAAAATTGAAAGTTGCTGATTTTTCTATTTTTTTTTTTAATTCCTCTCCTTTTTCCTGACAGCTCAAGGCTGTCACACTTTCCGTTCGAAAGCCCTAAAATGCCATAGGAATTGTAGCTAGAACATCAGAAAGTTATCATGCATGCAGTTTAACAACGAGATTACCTACAGTAAGGGTTTGGTTTTTTTTCCCAGCAAGAAAACTATGTAAAATCATTGCATTCCAAGTAACAGACAGGACTTACTTTGTAAGATGGATTTCAAAAGATCTGGAGGCTTCTGTTCCTCATAAAACTATGCCAAAGACTATTTAAGTGGCCAGTAATATAAACATTATGCTACTAACACTGAACAGTTTATCACATAAATATAATTGTCTTCTTTTAGAAGAATAATAAAAGCCGAATCCATATGTTACACATTATTTAAAATTGTTTTCTGCAAGATGTATTAATCCCAGCGAAGAAGCAATTCTTCTGCTATAGAAGTAGAACAGCAGTTTTATTTTATTACATTGTCATTGTTTAATTTGTTTGTTCCCAGTAGTAGTTTCACAGATTTTTATGAACTGTTACTTTTATGGAAAGTCAAGTTACAAATGATGGACGCTGTTTGCTTGCAGGAACAGAAAGGTCATGAAGGTAGATAATGTATTTATTTATTCACTTACTGTACTCCACCTATTTTTTTATTTTTTTAAAAATCCTTCAACTCTTAGCAGAAGCTAAAATAACTTGTGGTTTTTAAACCCAAGAGGCACATATTTTGATATTGCTCCTCAAAAGCACTGTTAGCTCTGCAGTCTATTCAAATTTGAGAGTAGAATTTAAAGCTCGGATAAACAACGTTTGGTAGCAATGGCTGTGCAGAGCTTACAGTTTATCTTTAGAGAAATGTGATCTTGCAGCTAAATGTCATTTTGCCTATTTGTTTTTATGAATTTGAGCTGAACACTAGAGCAAAAACTTGTTTGATAAAAAACCAATTCCACTCAGGACTAAATTATTTTCCATTGATTAAAAAATATTTTTTTTCTAGATAGTGTAAGGCTGAATTTTAAATTCTTCGGTTCTAGAATTTAAAGTTATTAACTGTCATGTGCAAACCTGAACTCTAGATTACTCATAGTGTAGCCTAATGACAAGATGAGACTTTAAATAACTTTGAGACAAAAAGCAGCTCTCAAAAATTGACTGTTTAAATGCAACACGGAAAAAGGGCTTAAGCTGCTGAAATATTTTGGACATGTTCACATCTGTAAATGAGGCTGAAATATCTGGCCTATTTAAACAGGAACAAATATAAAAATATTTTTTTTAAAGAAATTAATTATATCAGCCACACCAATAAAACAGTCTTGGTAAGGCATCTAACAAAGTCAATGTAAAAGGAAATACTTACTGCCAAATATTTGAATTATTTCAATTATAATATAAATTGAAATCAAAGTAGATGAAAAATATTAAAAATAATTGTTTTTTGTTTCATAGTTTACTCACTATCAAATATGTAAAATACAAGAGAGGCTTTTTGACCTCAGAGACTTAATGATTGATTATAAGAGCTGAAAGAAATTTCTCTGTTCTAGAAAATGCACACTGTCTGCCTCCTTTAACCCAGAGTCTTCCTCAGCTGGAATACCACCAACTTCATTATTTGCTGTCCATATCCCAATAGGAAGTACAGTGCCATGGTTTGCTCAAATCATGGTCAGATCCTACCAACAGTTATTCTCAGAATTTTATTTCTTTTTTTTAATGGGTTGTGGTTTGAACAGTGCTTTTGACAGAAGTTAGTCACTGGAATGCTCAATCTCATGTTTTCTCTGTACTGCATCACTTTTAATCAGTCCAGTTTTGATTAAGATATTTTACCTATGTAAAACAAATAATCAAATCTCTTTTTTTTTCCTTTTTTCCTCTGTTAATCTTGGTACGCTTTCTTCAAACTGCATAGTGTTATATGCATTAATACATATATATTTATCTTGACAAACAAATCTGTGTTTAAATAGATACTAACTCTGGATATTGTCTCTCTTCGTGGGCTCTGGTGTCAGTTCTTCTCTTTGTGCCTCCGTTTCTCGCTGCACCTTTTGTCTGCATTAACTGCTTCGATCACAAAGTTTTCCCTCACTCTCACAATGTGCTTTTATAATGCCTGACACAATGGGGCATGGATCTGATGAGGGCATCTTGTCGCTCCTGTGGTTATAATAATCCAGATGGTGACACCACCACCGAAAGTATAATGATAATAATAATAGTAATAATAATAAACTAGTAACAACAACAGAATCCAATACTAATCATCATTATGTTATTTTTCCTACAAGCCCTGGTTGTAAAATCTTCCCCTTCTGAAGTCTATAAAAAGTCTCAGTAAAAGTTTTAACCGAGGAAGTTTTAAGGATGCATTTATTTATTTAGATTTTTCGTATTATGGGAAAGAATCGCGTTTGTCAGCTGCAGTTTTAGAAGTAACAATATGAGTTTCAACATGGCCATGAAAAATCTAACTCATTGTTTCACATTATCATATATATTGGCCTAGACGTATATGTGTGAGGTTTCTTGTTTGTTTTGGTTTAGTGTTGTTTTGGGTTTTTTTGCTGTCAAGGAAATTGCAGCAACACATTTTTATTTCCTTTGTCTTTGTGACAGAGTGGGAAACACTTGGGTCAAATGTTGAACTCCATTTTATATTATAAATACATTTTAGATTAGGGCATACTTTTTGCATATGTATGCAAGATTATTAGGAGGTGTTCCAGTCTCTCTTCAGCCTGAGAATAGTTGTTGACACTTCATTAAAGAATATCTGGGATATTTTTAACCCAGATTGGTTCAGTGACCCAGTTTCTGGCTTGTGTAGGTGCAATTCAGGGGACAGTGACGCACGGCACGGCGAGTCAAAATTAGTGGGTCGGGTTGGGCAAGGCTTTTGTAACAGACATTGAGCACCATCAGCAGCAATTTGTCCACCAACGTGCTGAAACCACCCAAAAATCTGCCCAAGACTGTCAAATGGAATTGTCTCCCTGTTAACCATCCCATTACCAAGGAATAAACAGACCCTACTTGGAAATTGGAAAGGACATTGCAGTGGTGGAGGAGCACAGGCAGGAAATAATATGGGCTGGAGCTGGAAAGAGTCTGTGTGGAGGGGCTTTCCATCAGGAGCTGTAGGAAATCCATTTTTGGGGGTGAGAAAGCAGGAGGGAGCTGTCTCATTGGGTACCCCATGGAGCCAGGGAGGAAGAGGAGCTGAGCAGGGCATGGAAGTACCCAGGAGGTTTTGTAAATAATCCCAGCTCTGCTGCTTCTGGAGAGTAAGACAGTGGGGACATTCCTCTGCTGAGCTTATGTTTCAATCCTGCCAGCCAGGTCTCCTTGGGGAAGCCACCACGGAGCCAGGGCTCGTGTCTGGGAGCGTCCCAGGAGAGGTGGGGGAGCTCAGGTTGGGGAAGAGCCAAAACTCCAGAGGAATGGTGTGACAGGAGGAATGGGAATGGGAGGGCATCGCTGAGATCACGATTTGGAAAATGAATAAACTTGGCCTGGATCCATCTCACGTCAAGGCCTGGCCTCAGATCTCCTCCCAGCAGGCGGGTGCAGAGCAGGAGAAGCTGGGTCCAAGAGTACCCACTGGTAAAAAGGAGTGTGCTATATTTGAAACCTCTTTTGCCTCTGCCAGGTCCACTGGTGTGCTTTGCTTGGGAGGGGAAAAAACATATTTCACATGCACACTGTTGATTTACTCTCAGAGGGCCAGAGTTCAAATTTTATTCTAGTCAGATACCAAAACCTTGGATATTTCTCTTAATTTTGTGAACCCTTAATAGCTTTCAAAACTGGAATTAATATTTCCTAAGAACAGAGTTTCTCAGGATATTCTCTGTACCTTCTTAGGCTGGCAGGGGATACCGTGAGAACTATCATTCTCATATTAATTTGGTATTTTTGCTTTAAAGCAGATTCTGTGAGTGGGAGAGGGAAGGTGGAATTTAGATCCTTCAGAATTATTTGGCTCCTCATCTATTTATGCCACAAATAGATAATATTTCAGTGAAATCACTGAGATTTGACTTTTTTTTTAAATGCCTGTCTTTGGTGTCTCTATTTAGAAATAACCCACTGGCTTTAAAACAGATGTGATCCTCTGGCTTTTGGATGCCAACTTAATGCTCCTGAGCTTCTCAAACTGTGTTAAAGTTCTTTCACAGAGGGCTCTGGATGTCACCAAAGCTGCCCAGCATCTGGCAGGACCAATTCTTAGTTCTTTGTGGCAGGCAACTCGACTGGCAGTGGTGGTGCTGGGGTCCTCCACCTCCTAAATCATCATATCCACAGAGAGGATGGGATGGGATGGGATGGGATGGGATGGGATGGGATGGGATGGGATGGGATGGGGCACCCCTCACAAACACCTCACAGCTCTCACATATCTACCACATCTTCTGTCATCCATGTCCTTACCTAATCCCCAGAGGCAGGATCCCCAATAAAATACAATTGCAGGAAACATTTAATATGAAGGAAAAACATCAGCAATTATAGAAATGTAGGGATTTGGGGTTGGGTTTTTTGGTTTTGGTTTATTTTTTTATAGCTTCATAAATATCTGTTCCCCAGGAAAATAATTCCCAAAGGCAAAATGGTAAGGAAGCTGATTCATTTGTCATGGTGTCAAGTTTGTTCCTGAACGGAAGGATTTCCCATGTACTTAGCAAGTGAGAGAAGTCTGATTAAGGCTAAGAATCTCCTGCTTAATTAAGCTTCTCTACACCCCTTGAGGGCAAGCACTGTCTTCATTTTACATATAGGTAAACTACACGACAGAGAGGTATAAGAGGCAATTCCTTTTCCCTGAGCAGAGCAAGCCAGCAAAGGACAAGGCATCTCAGCAGGTTCTGGAAGAAATCCTCCCCTCTTTCAGTTTTGTGGTGTCAGTGCCTCCCAATGCACATTTTTGACCTGCTAATGCCCATCTCTATAAGTGTTCAAGCCCAGCTTAGAGCAACCTGGACTGGTGGAAGGTGTCCTCACCTTTGGCAGGGGGTTGGAACAAGATGATTTTTAAGGTCACTTCAAACCCATCCTGTCGATGCATTATGATTCTCTGAGATTTGCCTTTAAATTTTAGGTGCATGGTGGATGTAGGTGGTCATGTTTAGGGCAGGACAGTGCACTGGCAGTCAGGGAATTTGGGTCCCAACTGCTTGGTGCCCTTCTCCAGGCTGCTTCCAGAGCTCCCTGCAATCTTTGGAGGTGATTACAAGGGAGCAGTTGGGACTGCATAGACTGCCAGTGGTGGAGTGGGGTGGGTACCCCCAAATCACCTTTTTGTCTCCAGGAGAAATCTTAATTTCTTCTAATAGAATTAACAGCCCCACTTGCAATTTCCAAGGGTATCTTTGGTGCTCTCACACTTTAAAACTCTACTGAGATGTAGGTTGTGTGTTTACTTACTCCCCTGCTTAGTGCAACTTTAGCTGCTACAGAAATAAATTGTAATAGAAAATCTGCACAGTATTGTATTGAAACAGCGATAAAATTATTGAAAGCATTTGACATTTTCTTCTTTTTTTTTTCTTTGCTACCAATATTTTTTGTAGACTCTTTTTACAGACTGCACTGATTATTTTCCCACATGATCCTGTGCCATCAAATAGACTAACACATGAGCCATTCCTCTCTGTCTTTTCATACTTTCTTTTCTGTGAGTCACATCAGCGGCAGCAGTTAAGTAAATCAAAGTTTCTGAGACTCGGGGAAAAATTGTCATATGCAACACACAAAACCAGCTACTGTATTTCAAAGTTTTGGTTGAAGTAACAATATCAAAGGATCTCTGTCATATGGGAATCTTTTTCTCTCGTGTTCTTGCACTATATACTATTAAAAAGCTTTAGTAAGTGAAGCAAAGTAAACTCAAAATGCCAGTTTTCTACTGGTGGGGAAGGAAAAAAAAAAAAAAAAAAAGGCAAAGTAGCAGCAGAGACAAACCAGAAACAAATGAATCCTTCCTGTGGATATGCCTTCTGTGTGTGTGACTGTGCCTGTGCTTTGCTTTCTCCTCTTCCTTTCCAGCAACAGTCTTGAAAAACCAAAAAGTATTAGAGAATTTCTTCTCTAATTATTTTTAAGTTCTCTGATCAGCTCCCTATATCAGCAAAAGAAAACACTTCAGACTTTTCTTGCCAGTGGATTCAGGCTGTTTCTTTTCTTACCATTTGTAGGGTGTGCTTTAAAGAGAAGTGGAGTAAAACTCTGCTGCTGTTTATCTTTTTGCATAAATTTCAGAGGAAGAAAGCCTTTGGCTTTGCTCTGCAGGGTCAGACACTAATTTGGGGGGAACAGAAGATGAGTAATTTAAATTACTTTTTTTTTTTTTTTTGTCCTTCATCCAGAAGAAAATGCTCCTTCACAAATGGCCTTTGCTTTTCTCCTTTAGTCAATAAATCACAGGAGGCCCCAACCTAGTAAACCTGCCTTGGACTGATGCTTTATAAGCACTTTAGAGTAGTAATTAATCAACGTGCCACTCTTCAGCACAAGGCATAAGTAACAGGGAGTGAGACAGGTAACGCTTTGTACAACCAGCCCCTGGCAGAGCAGTGCCCTGCAAACCCTCCTTGCACAGAGGAACCTTCCTGGGGTTTGCTTTTCCTTCAGAAAATACAACTTGACAGAAGCCTGGCCCTGGTGGCCACCTCTCCTTCCATTCCCCATTGCCATTTCAGGGGGTGTTTGATAGCAGCATGTTCTGCTGTGATTCCTACTCCTCTTTTCTGCAGGAACACATGTGAAACTTTGAAGAATACATATATTGTTTTATTCCTTCACAAATACAAATTATCTGTCCTTGGTTGAAATATCCTTCATTGGTAGTGAACTTTTATCTAGATGAGGAAAGAAGAGGAATGTTTAAGAGTAATTGCTCCCCCAAATTAAGTAAATTTAGCCTTTAATTAAATCCAATCCCTTTGTTTATTTGATATTTTTGTGTTTATTTTCTTGGTTGTAAACAGACTACTTAAACAATGAACTGTGGAGGGAAAATACAAATATTCATGGAATAAGGTACTGGAAAAGGAGTATGTTTTATGCCATCCACTGGTCTCAGTCAATAGGAATAATATCACCTTTTGGTATATTTCCAGTGGAATTGCACCTTTTACCAATATCTGGTTTGATTTAGTACTGGAAGAGGAATGCAAATCTTTTAGGTTTCAGCTATTCTTTATGGTATATTTTTCTGATGAAACAATACGAAGAAAGTAGCTCTTGACAAGTCACATTCTTCACACAGTGATCTCTTGTTAGAGACCTGTGAGACTGGTGTAATTTCCTTTCCACTATTTTCAATGAATTTCATGCACGTGAAAGAGAAAATGGATAGTGGAGCCCGAGTTCCTGCACTACCCCACTGTGCAGGTACTCAGAGGAGGATGGAGACTTAGTCTGGGATTCCTTACATTGCTCTTCTGCTATACATTAGTTTTAATCTTCCACTGAGCAAAATATAGGCTTTTGGAACAAAAATAATGAGAGCTAGACCTTTAGAAGCTTTATGGTATGGGTCAGATTTACCTTTCAGTATCCTGATGTAAAACACTGAGATCAGAGGAGTTACACCAATGTAAAACAGGTGTGCATATGCACATATACAGAGATGTGTATTTCTTTTCTTCTAAAAAAAAAATATATATAATTCAGACCTTAACCTCTACCAAAATAAACCTTTGTTAACGTTACATTGCTGCTTCCATCAGAGTTTTTACTGGCAGGGTCTCATAATCTAAAGGTGAAGAAGATCACTAGATAACAAACCTTAATTTTTTGCCTGAAACAATTCCTTAGTCAGCCCATGCAAATTTGATATCCAAGCACTCCACAACAAACTTCTCTTCTGCTTAAAAAATATGTGAGTATCCACAATACACTCATCCATTTCATGCAGATCACATGCACAGTTTTAGCTCTGACCTAGAATGAATTAGCTTCTATTCCCAAAGCTATATATACAGTGTTAAGTTATCTGGGGTTAATTTGCTGGAAAAAGGATTAGAAGCGAGTTAAGTTTGTGTGTCTCTGAGAAACGACGATTTCGTCTCGGTTGTTTATGTGTAGGCATCGAAAGTCTGGAAGCAACAGGGTATGTGGAGGAAGAGGGAAAGGGTTACAGCCTCGAGTTTCCCGAGAAGCACAGCTTGCAGCTCTGCTGCGGAGAAGGTTTCTCCATCTGGCAAGCCTCCTGGGATGCCAGACTGGAGCAACCAGTTTGCAGGAGCTGCACGGGGGGACACCTTCCCCGGCCGTCCATCACCGCAGCCAGCACCGCGCCGGTGCCAGTGCTCCTGCTTCCACCCATCAGCCTCCCACCAGTCTGCTCAAGGCTGGCACTGGGAGCACAGAGGGGCATGTGTGTGCAGAGGTGGTGGCTGCAAAAATCTCTTGGGAAGGCAGGGATACACCCTCGGTGTGCTCCAAGCAGTGTGGGTCAGTGTGTGAACGAGCCCGAGGAAAAACATGGGAGAATTAAAGTGACTGTCGCGGCAACAAAGGGAGATCCTTGGGCTTCTTCTCACACGGGCTAAAATTAGGGTATGGCAAATAAAAGAAGGCGCTTTTTTTCCTTTTTTTTTTTTTTTTTTTTTTTTTTTTTTTTTTTTTT
>VWZU01004017.1:890734-908385 GCA_013397095.1 Sterrhoptilus dennistouni
TTAGTGAAACATTCCTAAACTGTTCAGAATATGGAGACGGCAGTTGCTGTGAATATAGAGTTGCAAGCCTTTTCCCCCCACTTCCCAAACAGAATTTCCAGTGACATTTTGCAATAAAGGAATATGCTGAAAGCCAGTTGTGCTTCAAGAGTGGGATTTCTGTAGAAAACTCAGATCTCTGTTGAGGAGCTGCCTGTCATACCTGGAGACAAAATTCTACCACACAGTGTAAAATAGCCTCCCTCTCTGCCCAAATTGCAAAGGAACCTTAACTATAGCATTTCTGATAATGCTTCCATAACGTGTGTGTGTGTGTGTTCTCTGAGGCATTCATTTGGCTGGCACATTGGAAAATGGTTAACACAGTGAATGTGGGGTGTCATTTTTGTAGTGGAGAATGTGTGCCAGAAGAATTCAACTGTAACCACTAAATATTTGCTTAAAAATAATTTTAACCATCTGGACTCCTTTTTTTCTTATTCTTCTTATTCTTCTTTTGAGGTGGGGTGAGAAGGGAGTATTTTAATAGGAATGATTTGTGGTTACAAAATGAATTTGGTTAATTTGGTTACCACCCCCATTTATATGATGACTACAAATAGTCCCTAACATCTGAAGTTTTAAAGAACCAGCAGATTTTTTTCTCTCTTGTGCTTCAGAAGCTGGAAACGAACTTACAAAAGACAATAAATTGTTCTTGATGGAATAAATAGTTTGTGGGGTTGCTATTGTTCCTCTTGACAATACACTAACATGTGCTAATAGAGGAAGAATTGAAGAGCTTGCGTAGTACAGGCTCCTCTGCCAGGCGAAATTTTTCCACTTTGGAGCAGGAATCAGGTTCCCTAACTCACAGGGCAGGGAAAATGTGGGGCTGGGATTCCCAGGAGCCAGCACCTGCTGCTCACCCCATTGCTGGGAGAGCTTCAGGGCCTTTCCACAGCAGAACCAGCTCTGGGGAAAACTCAGAGTAACCTGCAAACCTGTCCCTAGACAAGTCTGACCAGAGTTTGTTTCAGAGATAGGATAACTGGGATGATTTTTTTTTCCCCTGGCTAGAATAAGGATGCTTTCTAAAAGCAGGGTTGGAATAAAAGTTTTCATGACTTCCCATACTCATAGGATTTTTTTGTGTGTCTTACTTAAGAACATACACCTTGTTTTTAAATATTCAGAGTTTAGGAACAGATTTTTTGGTTCTGATTCCAGTTAAATACAGTTAAATATAGGCAGTAGCTGTACAAATTTCTATGTTCTCTGTGCCTTGCCTTAGCATATTAAATGAATGTTTTATGGAGTCTGCTATAAATACATCTGTTAAAAGATTTTTATCATACTTTGAAATGCCTTAGATTTAACTGCTACCTTTGTGCACTAATGATATACTAGTGAATGTGCACAGGAGGTAAAATAAACTCAGAGAAATAGGGAAACTTGCCTGTAGTGCTCTTGTTTTAGTAGCTCTCAGAGCTACTTTTCCTCTGTTTTCTCATACGCTGCAGCGCTGGCTTCATCCAACTCATGGTACATTAGGAACAATTTAGTATCATTTCATTTAAAATATGCAAGCTTTATATTGAAAGTAAATGTGTAGCCACAAGGTAAAATTAAATATATATATATATTAGTCTCATCATTAAAAAAAGCCTTTAAAGTTTCCATTATCCATTATGTCAGGTAGCAAATATCTTCTCAATGTAACTCCAGACATTAAATCTGTCAAGAGGCATGCAGTAAAATAAATGTCTGGGATACCTTCATAAACAAAAATCTTATTTCCATAATTCATACAGCTGGCTGGCATTTATTGGCACGTCAGGTGCAATGGGGACATTTCAGGAACATTAACATGTACAGCATCATTTGTCAACAAAGCAACAATGTAAGCAAATCGTTCAGAACTCATACAGATTTACAGCTTTCTCTGCCAGCTGCTAATTACGGTGTGCTCTGCCTATTTGGTATGGTCTTTTTTATTGGAAAATGACAAAGGGGTTATGGTATCCCAGTTTGGAATATAGATGCGCTTTTAGTAATAATATGAGTGGTAATATGACTACACAGCCTGGAGTTTTGATCTAGTTGCACTAGTCTGATAATTGACCGGTTCTGATTGATGAAGGACAAAGAGAAATTCGCCGGGATATTTACTTACTTGTAGAAGTAACCCCTGCAAACAAAGAAATAATAAAATAGCAGAGAGCATGAAAAAGTATCCTTGCTTTAATATTGGGTTTTTTTGCTGCTGAACATGACAGGGAAAATTCAGTCCTCACTGAAAATCTGATTTGTTTATCGAGCAGTGCTCAGCAAGCCCTATACATTGCAGGCTGGCAAATACCCCTTGAATACAGCTGCCCACTTTGACAAATAAAAATTAAACTTTCAGCATTTTAAACAATGAAAAGGTTAAATGAAAGCTAACAATTGCATCAGCAAGGGCCAAAATATGTGCTAATGATCTGTTTTCAACATCCTCTGTGTCTGTCTCTATTTCTTTCCCTTTATTTGTTGCCTGTGTTTATGAATGTATGTATTTTTGCAAGTTAATGACACCAAGTCAGATCTACTTTTTATTTCCAAGCTTTGACCAGTTTGCATTTCAAACTCATAAAAATATAATTAGTAGGGCTTTATGCTTCAGATGTATAAATTCAATATGCTTTCAGAATTATTATACCTGTTATTCAGCCAAAGGTAAGAGGATTCTATTAGCTAAATACATATTTAAACACCTAATAAAATCCCTTATTCAGTTCTGTTTCTTAGTTTCAGTTCATGAACAGTAACCACTATTTGAGTTAAGATCTTGACCATTTAATTTTTAAGAAAAAAGTAATTAGACCATATTATGGATTAATCCCTTGCCAATTTTCATTTTTAAATCAAAGTAATTTTAGACTTGGGAACTACATAATTTTATGCAGAAAGAGTATATTTTGCCAACCTTATTAAAATCTTTAAAGACCATATTTTCTATAGGCTTCCAAAAATTATCCCACAAAAAATGTGTGGGTGCACCCATCTGTACACATGAATGGGCAACAAGGAGCATAATTATCCAGTTTTGCTCATGCAAATGGAGGTGTTTAAGCACAAATTAGCTGACCCCCAGACTCTGCTGGTGCATTTCTCTGAGCTGGTTAATACTGTTTTGTTGAATTCCATAATATAGGTTAAAACCCTGGAAAGGTTTTTAGGTACAATAACTTTTCTGTAAAGCATCTGAAATTGCTAGAAGTATTTTTTAAAAAAAATGTTTCTGATGTAACAGTGAAATGAGGTGTAGCTTAGTGCCAGTACTTGGGTGTTATTTTAGTTATAACGACTGTATGATTCTTTCAATAAAATAAACTCCATTGGCTCCAGCAGCAATTGCTGCCTGCCACTGCTTCTCCAGAAGCAGAATACACATATTCCTACAGGGAAAAACTACTGCACTAGGATTATAAAAAATTGACCATCAATCTAAGTCTGTATGAGCAATCACAGCCGCTTTCGGAGTTATTTTGTATTAGAAGCAATTTACCCATCTGGAAGAACAAAGATATGTGCAAATGCTGAAGTGACTGACTTTCAGCAGATGCTCAAAGGAAGTTAAAATCCCAACTACTTCTGGGGTGCCTGGCCTCGATTTCTGACCTGGAAATGTTCAATATGTTGAGGAGCTCTTCCAAAGGCTGGGGCAGCTCGCTGGTACCTTGGCTTTGTGCTCCCTACTTGCTGATGCTCTCCCCACCACCCCTGGCCAGGCTCCTTGCCCACACAGCTGCACGGGGAAAAGGGGAGCAGTCGTAAAGCTTCTGGAATGAGACATGGAAATTAGTGGCTGCATCACCTCGTTGTTGATTGTGTGAGTATTCTGAGATGGGGTGAGAAATGGGGATGAGCCTTGATTGGGGCATTGCAGGGTGAAGGGGTGAGATGTAGGGCAAGGGTAAGAGTATCTTGGACGTGGGGCTAAATCGTGGCTTTGTGCTGCTACAGGGGTTTAGGGAAACAAACATCCCAGGGCTTAGAAACCCAAAGGTTAATGACCCCTGGAATTCACATTTGCCCCCAATATGGTACCCAAATGTGACAGTGCTGCTGCAAGTCCTGATGGACAAAGACCAGTAAATGGAAAAGCGACTTTATACCGTAATTCAAAATTATTTGAATTTACTTTATTTGTGAAATCTTTCCATTTGTCTTCACGCTTTTGTACATTTGAAGAAGTAGTTTAGGCATTCCTTGATCCATAGAGATCGCTTTTCTTCCTTTTCTTCCCTTTGATTCCACTTGCTTAATAATAATGGGCATTATCTTATATCCATATTTAATTTTATTATGTCACTCGCATTGCGAGAAAAGGATGTTCTTTTCAAACATTGTAATGCATTTAGTATTTCACTAGTCATCAGTTAAATCAATTTTTCCCTTTATTGGATCTGAATTATAAATCAACTAGTCATTGTATGGGATACTGTATATGAATGTACAGTATATCATTATGATGTATCCTATAATAATGTCTCTTAGACATGAAAACTAAAGATGGTGGTTTAAAGTGCTGAGAGAGAAAAAATTGGAAACATCTGTTAGTAGGAAGTAGAGAAGACTTTTCATTAAAGTTTGTCAAGTGTATTTGATAGGAAGAACACACTGGGCCGTATTCTGCCACCCCTTGCATACACCCCCCACCCTGTACCCAGCCTGCTTTTTCTGTCTCGTGTAGAAAAGCAAAGATTATGGGAGACATTCAAAAGCCAGCTCTCTGCTTCAGTACAGCAGCTCAAGGAATCTGAGACCTGGGGCAGAAGGAAAGTTTTAAGGGAAAAGAGATATTACAATACAGTCAGTTGTCTTTTTGCAGCAGTAATGAGAGCTGTCCTGCTCTTATATTGAGCAAAAGATCATGGAGAAGAAGTGGTGTGGGATAGTTTTGGGCAAAAGCTCTTTTATTTCCACTTATCCACTACTTACAAGAAGAGAAAGCCTTAAAAAATATATAAAATAAAAATTGAAGAATGCAAAGATGTGTTCTTGGGAGGCTTCTCATGAGCAGATATCTCTCCCGGGGTACTGTGAGCAAGCTAGGGAATGAAAAAAAGACAAAACAGGAGAAAAATCTTTAAAAGTTTCTGGGACAGAGTGTTTTATCTGAATTGTACAGGAATCCATGCAAGCAGACATGAACTGTCAATTTAAGAAAACCCCACCAAGGCCGTTTCCCACTTACACAGGTCCCACTGTTTGTGCTGGTGTCAGCAGCAGGGATTTTGGCAGTGCCAAACCAATGGGTTACAATTCTGTCTCTGTAAACCCAACCAGGGTGTAGCTGCTGCTGGCACCACCTGGCAGCCTTGTCCTAGGGCTGGAAGCATGGCACAACAGTTGCATGTTCATCTCATCCCTACGTCGTTTTTGCACACTGTCAAAGGCACGTTTGCACTTTAGAACTCCCTAGGCAGAAGGTGAAATACCCTCTGCACCCACAGCACAGACCTCTTCTCTGGCTGGTGCAGTAGTTTAAAAGCCAATATCTCACCTTGCCTTTGCAATTTCTTCCCATTTCTGCCTGCCCCCAGTGGTCTCTGAGCCCTGCCGTTTCCATGATGATATACAGAACTATAAAATCAGATACAGCAATCACAGGGCCCAGTGAGAATTACCCCCCAAGTCAATAGAAAACAGAATATTGCTTATTGATTTGGTCTAGCCTGTTGTGTGGTCGATGGAGAGCAAAGGAATACAAATAAAATGAATCAATTGGAATCTGGCTGTGGACCTCAGTGAGTCACATGAAGTAGGTTTCTGATATCCTTTATCATCACGCACAGCCAGCGAAACAAGAGTGCTACTGTCTTCTGCTGGAGCGGAGAGTTACCTCAGGCTATACCGAAAAAATGCTTTTTTCTTATTTTTAGACCTGAATCAGCCCATGCCAGCAAATGTATTCTTGTGAATACAGATCCTACTTTGTTGTAATGCCCATGGGAAGGCGGTAGTGTAACCTGTTTGGATGCAGCTGCAGACCACCTGTAGAGAAAGTCAAATTAGGGAGAGACCCCACTGTTCTTTGCATTAATGCTTTTTGTGTTGTGGCCTGAATCCCCCTCCCTTCCCCCTTCAATGTATCTTTCTCAACTGGGGAGATGGAGAGCACATTTTAAGACCTTCTGTCCATTTAAGGCATTTTGTGATTGAAAGATTTGAAAGACTGTAAAATCTCCCCAGTCACCAATGAGCGATGGTGTGCAAGGAGCCTAAATACTTTCAGGATGACTTTTCGTCCTAGTCTTGCAGGTTTGGGAGGTGCTGTCTTTGTAGAAAGGGCTTAAAGGGCACATTTTTATCTCCCTCAAGTAATCTACATGTTAGGGAAGTCTCCTAGCTTTGGAATGGAAAAGTGGTTGTCAAGAAGTAAAGTCCTAACTTGCCACACTTTTTGTCCCATTGTTTCTAAATAAAAGATGAGGAAACAAAAGGAAATGGCTCAAGTCTAAATGCAGTGCCTGTGTATCCTGAGTACCCACATATAAAAAGGCACAACCTTACTAATCTTACTTAAGGACACTGAAAGTCCCTTTTCCTAGAGATTTGTCTGTGTTCAGGGTGCAGGGATAGTTAAGCATGTAAACAACTGGTTTGAGATTGTATATCCTTGGTATGAGAAGTAGTTTTAGTTAGTTTAGTTAGTTCTCCTGCTATCTCAGCTGCAACTGCCAACACTTCTGGTGTCTGTAACTTCTCAGCAGATTAAGCTTTACTCATTTACCAGGTAGCATTTTGTTGCATAGCAATGCAATATTCTACCTTATGTCACATAAGAGCTGCCTGCAATGAAAATTTCATGTCATTTCTACTTTTCACCCCATTTCTTCACAGATGAATCCCACTGTTTTACTAATCGTTGACGTACTAGTTAACACAGGCAGAGCTTGTAGATGGAGGTAATGTCACCAAGCCTTGCCTCATTTTAAATTCCTTCCTCTCGCTGGTGATATCAATGTTCACTGCAAAGACACTGATGATACTGAATTTAATTGGTATTTATGTGTAGGGTCATGTGTACTCTCAAAGAAGTTTCTGTGTAACTTTTCCCTAATTGAAATTAGATTGAAGTGTTGCTGTGTACACTGAGACTTAATGGTGACAACGTTGAGCCAGCTTCGGAGCTCAGATGCATGGCACGCATCCCAAGAAATCTGCTATGATGCTCCCACATACATCTATGCATATTTTTATGGTACAAGAGACATAAGGTGTGGAAAAGGAGCAGTCTCTTTAAGGGGGATGTGGCAACCCTATCTGCCAGTCATCTTGCCTCTGCTGTTCTATTCCTTTTACAGCCATTCTGCCTGGCTGGTATCTATAACATCTTTACATACGTGTTCAGTGGCTGCACGGTGATTAAAACCCAGGGGAAAGGGAGAGGACATGGGAGTGATGGGCTGGCAGCACTGGTACTATGTGAAAATGCTTCTTGGTCTGATTCAGGGATGTATTTTTCACCCCCTTATATTTTAAATAACATATTATATGAGCAACTTGGTCTGCAAACCATTTTGGGACTCGGTCTGAGGCTCACAGCTGCTGTGCAATGTGAAGGGCCAGTGCTGATATTGGCTATAAGGAAATGTTGCCATTAAATCCTTATTTTGCACCTTATTTTGACTCCAGAGCAGTGCACCCTCTCCTCCTTAATGCTTGTGGAGAGAACAGAAAAGTGAATTCTCACTGGTGGTAGAAGTGTTTTGACTGGGAGTTTAATTTATAGCTGCTCATAGAATTGCAGTGTGTAATAAGCAATGTCCTTGAACATTTTTCATGTGCTTCTAAGTGACTCTTTAAAAAACATTGGTTTCCCTTGTAAAAATCATTAAACTTGTTAAGGAAGAAGCAGTAGTCTGGGTTGGTATTCATCTCAGTGCTTTAAATACTAGTGGATAATTAGTGAAATGAATAAATTAAATATATTTCAGGTATAAAGTTGAGGAAAATTGCCAAATATTAGCAAAGCTCCAAAATCAAACTACTTTGTGTCGCATGCTGTTTTAATGACTGTGGTTTAGAAATGTGCATAATTCCAAAGAGATCACATGTTTCACATAATAAAAATTACTGTGACATAAAATATATATTTTCTTAAAAAGTACTTGTAATATCAAAAGGACTGTGAAGTATTAGCCATTTAATACAAATTTATCTTTTCTTGCAGATGATTACATTTTCATTTTAATTGCTCACATTTTCGGTTCTGATCTTAATGTTTTATAGTAGTGAAGACATGCCACAAAGAAAGAAAGAAAGAAAAAAAAGATTTTATTTGTTAGTTAACAGTCTTCAGAAGTCCTAATTTGGCCAATGTGTTCTGCTGCAAAGTCTTGGAATGCTGTCTTGCAGTTTCAAAAGTGATCTTATTTGGCTTCCCAGAAACTATTATGCCTGGAGGATGCCATGAGAACAAGGGCTGCCTTGTTAACAAGTAGAAAACCCTCAAAAACAAGATAGGATCCTGATATAAATCATAATTTAGATGCACAGAGCTATGTTCACAACCACAGTAATGTAATTCATTTACATCTAGTTATTACTTATCTCCACCCGAACTCCGAAGTTCAGGAATGCAGCTGCCTTGTGCCTTGTGACTCGTGGGGGTTAGGGAAGAATGACATCACCAAATTTAAGCACATTACCACGCTGACATAGTGGCACCTTGTTTTCCCTTCCGTGGATAGAGCGGGGATTGTGTGCTACCCCCCATTCTCCCAAAGAATACCTTTTTTCCCCTTTCAAGCAGCTGCTATATGAAGGGTTGCAAATGTCACTTCAACTAATGATGAATGATGCTTGACCCTTGGACCTGTTACTATGAATTTTATGCAATGCTAAATTAATACGAAAGATCTCTGCTAGAAGACTTCAGCTATTATGCATGCGGCATAAATGATATGTTAAACAATCCAAATTTTTTTCTCATAACCATGGTAAAATGCAGAGCTGTTTCAACGTTTTTTGATGTGTATTTCCACCTTCGGATTAGTATCTTTTCTTTCTAAAAATATTTTTGGTAAGCAAATCAGTTTGCGAAAAATATTGTCAAAAGGGCAACTGGCCCACATGTCTTTGTTGCTCACGTTTGAATATAATTAATTATGTAAAGCAATAGTTAGTGGGAGCTTAACAATTAGTAGAATCTGTCAAATCGTCACAGGGAAATTACTAACTAATTGAACTATTGGTCTTTTTATTGTTTCAGGAAGCAGGACAGAGTGTCATTCCTTTATCTCTTAAATTTGTTATTATGGCATATCGCAATTTTCAAGCAATATATCCTTCCTAATAGATTAATACATAAACAACCCTCCCAGTAATGCCACAGTGGGCTCAAGTGTTTGAAATAAAACCACCTGTTTTAATTAGTATTCAGATTCATGCTGTTAAAAAATGGTAATCCTCTTGCAGTTATATGACATTTTTAAGGCTTTGAATTTCCATCTGTATCTTATATTATGATGTTTCAGGATTGTCGTGAGTTAATTATGTTAACTTTGGAAACATTGCCTGCATTTAGAATGAAAAACTTCAGCTTGAATAGCCAGGAAAGCAGATGCTATCTTTCTTGTCAACTGCTTTGTTGTGTGATGCCTTGAAACTTTTTTATAAGATTCTGTCTCCAAAAGGAAGTATAAATCTCCATTTATTTGAAATGTTGCTCTAATCTAATCAATATTTTAATATATTTCTCACGGGAGGGACCTGAATGCGTCTCAAGGAACCAAAGACATGAAAATCTCTTATTTTATGTCGAAATCCTCTTGTTATTACAAGTCCATTCACAAGACTAATTTGTAGAACAAGAAAAAAATCCATGTACTATAAAGTTCTGAAATTGTTTTGAAGCATACCCTCGCCGTCCTGTAATATATGCCTGTAAGTTGAGGCGGGATGAGAGGAATTGGAAGAATTACAATTAGGATACTCATCCAGATAAACCCTGGGAAAAAGAAAGGGAGGCACAAACCAACATGGCAAACATGGCAAGGGTTCCACCAGAGAGAAAATGAAAATGCAAGTGCAGATGTGCACGTGAGGTGGAGGGAGAGGTGTGAGGTGAACAAGGACCTGGTGGATGGAAGAGATGCCACCATCTCCTCCTTACACGTGAGGCTGTGTGGGAAAGGGAAAACATCAAAACATCAAAACATCGTGACGTGAGTCACCCGAATTTCATCGCACCCCTTCCCTGCCAAGGAGGAGCCACAGGCAGTGCCAGGCATGTTCACGTGTGCGCCGGGGCGTTCATGCCTCTCCTGAGGCTCAGTGGGAGAAGGTAGGGAATGGCACGTGGAATTGCATGTGGCAGAGTGGGTGGAGGTATTATTTTAAGGCCAGAGTGGCCCCAAAATTCCAATCTTTTGGTCAAAATGGCCTGGGCAAGGCCTCAAATGTTGCTGTGTACGGAGACCTGTATCCCACTGGTCGTGTCATTCCATGGATTCCATGAACACAGGTTTGATCACATGCTTTGGGCTTCCACCTGCAAAGGCATCCAATTCCTCCAATAAAAGTTATTTTTGCTGTCCCAAAAATGTTAATGTTTGTAAGCCAGCTCTCCACAAAAAAAGCTGAAATGTGCAGGATAACCCATGCCTGGATCAGGAGGGGATCCACTGGTGTGACTTCAGAGTGGATGATGGAACCCTGAAGATGATGAGTTTATATGAAAAAAGTGCATTTACCGAGGACCTTCCATATTCAGGGTAACATGTGATTCTCAAAACCCATAAAAATATTTGAAAAATTCATGTTATTATTAGCACTATTATTATCAAAGGACATTTCGTTAACATTTGAAAGTCCTTCAGTGCACTTGAAGATATATTTGTTTTAGCAACTTATATAATCCCCTCCTGTTTAAAGTTTTGTTTTAAACACATACAATTATCATCTCATATGCCCTGATTCAGTAAGCACTTAGAAGCATTCCTATCTTTAACAGCATAGCTAGTCCCAGCTAATATCCGGGGAATGGAATTAGAGCTTCAGATATTAGCAAAAAGTAATGCAAATGTGAATTAAGCAACATGGTTTTGAAGTAAGTTGACTGAGGACTTTTTATGCCTTAAACTGAACGCAAAAGTTTGACAAAAAATTTAAAAAAAAAAATCAAAGCGAGCATTACTGATATTAATAATTATTTTTAAAGTATATAAAGTTGAATAATTTAGTCTGGCATATTGAAGGAATTAGGCACTGAAATAACCTTCCAGTAAGGGTAGTGAAGAAAAATGCTGATGGTTTGAGGCAAAGCTATCTGCAAAAATATAATATATAAGCAAATTTATATATGTCCATCCATCCATACATACATAAATATATATACATATATATGTACAGACCTATGGACATATAAGATAAGAATGATATTTTTGTTGGATTTTAGCACGTCAGTCATATTAATCAACACAGTTGAAGTTACCTGCACTGTAAAACATGACTATTTCCAAGCTAATATAATTTATAATTTAAATTTATATCAAATTTTATCAAATTTATATTCATACCTTTGCTTTTCCTGGTGTAACTTTCCTTACAGACAAACCTACATCTAACATGGTGCTTTGCTATGGACAACTCTCAGTACCTCAGGTCTGTCCATGGGATGAAATGATATTCTCTGTTCACTGTATAACTGATAACAAATTGTTGTCTTAGGTAACAATCTCAGCCAAATTTTCATGAACCGGGGGAGGTGAAGCCTGAATTATTCTTATTATCCTAATGCAGTCCTGGATATTTTTGGATTTTTCAAGGCAACTCTTTATTGCTCGTAGAAAAAAATAAGTAATTCTTAAAGGAAAGGTGCAAGTATTACAGTGCTACTTTGAAAGTATTTAACAAAAGTGTCCTTTATTTTTGAATAACTTGAATAAAGTGTTTAAATGACCTCTTCCTAACCAGAAGAGAATATAGAGAAGAAATTAAGCTTTATTGGTAAATTAAAGCCCAAATCCCATGGTTGATGAGAGATATGGTCCGTTTGAAATAGTTACAGTTTTAGACTTTCTCTTCTACAATCAGCGGGTGGAGACCAACATAATCCAATTAATTGTAATTCCCTTTTGTGGCACTGGTACAGTGGTGAATGATATAGTAAGTCCATTGAAGTCTTATCTTTGGTCAGATAATCCAAATGGATTCATATTATGAAACAGTCCTTTATAAAAGTTCTGATGAACAGAAGTGTTTTGACTTTAGTGAACCAAAAGATAAATTCTATACAAAATAAAATGTTTTGTCCTTGACATCTACAGGACTTGTGTACACCTGATTTCATTGATTTCATGTAAGAATACTTCTGCTTCAAAGACCCAATTCATTAAAAAAAAAAAAAAAGGTAAAATTTGTTCTCTGGACATTCTAAAAAAAAAACCAAGGTCAAGAACAGAGGTTTACATGTATAGGTAGCCTGTATCTTTGGAAATAGTTCCATCAAACTAAATGGATATGAGGAATATGTGAAAAACACTTTGAAAATTGTTTAAATTTTTATTTTTCTAATAAAACAACAAACTAATATTTCATTGATAATCCTTATAGCTGTAAACAAACCATATATGCTTGTTCCTTTCTAGTATTGTAGGAGGACTAGGGGAATTGCTTAATTTTAGCTTGAGCTTTGATCTATTTACATTTGGAAGTCATTTACATAAAGGAAGTTATAATGATCTTTATTGTTTTGTTAATTATTTCCTTTGATTATTGAAACTCGCTCACTGAGGCACAAGCTCATTGTTACTGGGGTCAGTCACAATAATATATTTGGCTGCATGCAACAAGTCAGGATTGGGTGGTATTCTTGTTTTTTGAATTGTTTTCATGCAGACCCTTTCAGTTTAACAATCACTGGAGACAGGACTGATTTAATGCATCACCCGTCTGATCCAGTGCTTCACATTTTGTATTCCTCCTTTCCTTTAAAGCTGTCCATAGCAAGCCCACACTACAGCAGAGTGTTTTTGCTTGTAGCATGTTGAAATCTCATATTTACTAAAGGATACTGAGATGCCATTTGTGGAAGACAACACACTAGACAATATATTGAGGTCAGATCTTTGCAGACTCTCTCAAAAATATTCTTTTCCCTTTTTATTTTTTTTTCTCTCCCTTAAAGTATCTGGTTGAAATTTAATACAAAGAATTTTTTACCCTTTGGGGTACATTACATATGAAATAATTTATGACCCATGAATCACAAGAAGGCAGTGAATTAGGTTTCAGATAAGTCTGCCAAATATTACAAAACATTGTGTACAGATTTTTGGACTATGAAAAGGCTTTTGACAAGAATGGAAATAGAAGCAGTGTTAGAAACAGCAAGACGGGGAAGAACAGAACAGTTATATGACAGAATCCTAAAGCACTCTGAGTTAGTAGCACAATTAAAAAGATATGAATATGAACATATTTTTGAAGTATGAAAATGGGACAGAGAGCCATTGTCCAATTCCTCTCTGTATTAGATCTTGAGAGCCTTCAATTTATTTAAAATGTAGATTTGCGGACACTGATACACATAATTCTGATAAAAGATCTGACTGTAAATGGGGAAGAAAAAAAAGATAAACCCCCTAAAATTAGATTGCAGAGAAGCTTACTGGAGAGCAATTACACAATAAAAAAAAATGTTAATAACAGATTTGAAGTTGGAAGCCAGATATTTACCTTGATTAATGTATGTATACACAATACACAGCAAAGAGAGGAAGATCAATCAAGTCAAAAGCAGAATTCAGAATGGACTTTTCCCTTTGAACAGAAAAATGTATCCTGAAGAATAAGTTACTGGTCTAGGCAAGTATTTGGTATTTCTGTTGTGTAGCCATTAGTCCAATTCAAAATAAGGAGAAGAAAAAATAGAAAAAGGAAAGTAAAATGTGCTTTAACTATGAGGAAGAAGCTGAAGTTACTGTGCAATAAGTAAGTAGAGAGAATTAGATAGAGGACAGAATCTCAGCACTGTAAGACAAATGTAATTTCCCCTCAGCACCGACATTTAATTTCTGTGAGTCACAGAAAGTCTGCCAAGCCCCTTCCTGGTGTTTGGGCAGCCTTGCTGCTCTGTGGGAGGGTAAGAACTCGTTGGGAATTCCTCTGTGCTCTTTTCTTGTCCCTTTTTTTAAACTCTGGGTGGTACCTGACTATTCCTCTGCCCCAAAAGAAGGAGTGATCAGGCCCTGCAGGTCTCCAAGCTGGGGCTGTGTCTGCCTGCTCCTACTCTTTGTTTACAAGTCACCTCCAAGCGAGTCTGACAGGAGTATGTTGATCTGTAAACAGGTGGTCTATTTATTCTTAGGGAGCTTTCAGCTGCATTTTGAGGGAAAATTTTCTCTCTTTAGAATCATTCCTTTTCCCTGTACAGAATAGTTGATTCAGCTAAATTTAATGAATTTTAAAAGTACTTGTAATTATAATCCCATCACAGTAATTATTGCTTCAGATCACGATGATAGAATATTCTAACTCAAAACTAATATCTGTCATTGAAGCTTGTAGCAGGTATTGGCAGTGAGTAAAACATGAGTATCCTGGTGATGATACCTGCTTCTGGATGCCTTTCAGTACCATATTTTTATACTTCCAGTTTCAAACAGCAACAGAGAGCACAGAAATTTCCCTGGTGCTGTGGCATCACTGGCTGACCACTTTTCCAAACCTTTAAACTCCTCTGCATGCCTTCATCATGTACCACCCCTGAACTCCTCAAGTGCACTGGATCTTTTTCACAGTAACAATGAGACAGCTCATCCCTCTCTTACTCTTTGGACTTGGTGGAATTATATGAGGATGACTATGACCCAGTGTGCCCAGAACCTTTTCTTTTTCTGGTACAGGCTTAGGTTTAAGTTAGCAGTACTTGGTTGTTCCAGAGTGCCCCCAGGTTAGAGAACTGTCATTTTGGAGGACTGGAACAAGCAGCACTCTGGGTGTACACAGAGATGTTCTGCATTTTAGCTAAAGTTGCTCAGTAATTTATGCTTGGACTTCATGGAAATGGGCACTCCAATAATAAACACATGTTCAGGCACTGTGACATCACAGCTTAAATTTTCTGTTGGAAGGGCATGCCAGGTTCCTCCAGCAGAGGAGGAGAAAAGCACACAAGCTTTCTTTTGCTGACTGTATCCTTGATAATTCATCAGTGCTAGCATTGGATGGATTCAGACGAGGCTGTTTAGAAATCCATAGCAGACAAAATGTAATGATTTGCTTAGCTGACATTTTCCTTGATTTGTTTAAACACTCTTGGAGGTGAAGGGCCGTGCATTGAGTTCAGGCATGACAGTGGATCTCCCAAACCAAGCAAGAGAGAGAGGAAGAACTCACAAAAATCCACCTGAAGGAGGAAATTATTGCTTTACAAGAGTTGAGGCTTTTGTTGTGCTATTTCATAGAAGTTCCAGGGGGGTTATGCACTTTGGAGGGTGTATAAAGACTACAGTCTCAGGGCAGGTTTTACCTCAGAGGGGATCTCAGCATCTTGTGCTGATTCACCAGGGGATTGAGCTCCTTGCCATAGAATGGGAAAAAAATCTTCATCTCACAGCATCCCATTGCTGTCATGTCTGGACATCTCAGTGCTTGATTGCTGCTCTAAATTGAATGTTTGAAAGAAGCTGTTTGCCCCAAGAATGCTGCTGTGTCTGTGCACTAGTGATCAGAAAGGCTGTGGCTTGGAAAGTGCAGGTACAGCAATGGAAAAGACACTGTTCAGTGTACAAATTGATTTTTGTGCTGTCAGTCATGAGAACAAGGGGATTTTGTAGTGAAGAACTGTGCTGGTTCATGTGGAGAACTTCTGCTTGAGTCTGTTCTTTCCCTTCTTTCCTATTGAAGACCATGAATGACCACAAAAAATATTTTTGATGGCTATAACTATTTAAAAAAAAGGAAAAAGAAGTGTCAAAGATTTCACACAAGGTCCTTCAAGAAAAAGAAAAAAAATACAATGGCACTGGTCAGTTGGTCCTTTCCTGGTGTTTGCATGAGGAATTTTCCTTTCCTCTTTCAACCACAGGACTCTGTTTTGGATCTCTCAGTAGTAAAATTGCTATTGGGATGAGCAAGTCCAAAAAATTTCCCAGGATTTAAGCCAACTGGGAATTCTTTGTGCAGCTCTTCCGCAATGATTTTTGTTGTGAGGGAGATTGTAAGGATTATTTAACTGTGCCATGGAGGACTTTCTCCAGGGGAGATCTCCCTCAGCTTATACACTGGTCACTGGGATAAAAACCCACTGCTCCGAGCTTTCCTACACTGGAGCTGGGGGTTCACATACCCAAATGCCAAATTTTCATCCCATTGCTGCTGTGGGCAGGCACCAGCAGGGAAATTATGGCAAAGGCAGCAACACCAGCAAATGGATCACAGTATGAGACCCAAAACCACGCTGTTTCACCAAAGGCTTTACAAAGTTTTTTGAGGGCACAACCTCCACAGCAGACCAGGCATTGCCAGCTGGGTTTGCAGGACTTGTTTCCCACATGATTTGGGGTCATCCATGAGCTGCAGGAACGTGGAATGCTCAAAAGGGGCAAAAATTTCTGAAGGTGATGCTCTGGCACATAATGGCAGCATGGGCAAGAGACAGCTTAGAGCTGGGAAAATACAAGCTATGAATTATCTGAAAAGACAAGTGAAGGAGCAGAGATCTCAAATGACTGCATTCTGCTCCTAGAGATTAGTCTACATACCAGGCAGGGCATGTGGTTAGAGGAACCACATCCATTTTCTTTCAAAACTCAGCTCTCTCTACTGCTTTGGTTGTTTTTCATATATATATATATATATATATATATATAATGAATAGTTGAACAAGCCAAAAAGCATCCAGCAGGAAGATTTAAAAGGTTTCTGGCTTGGAGCACTCTCCCACCCCGCTCTTTAATNTATATTTATTATTTTTTTTTTCATCCTGTCTTTAGCTGATATTTCAATAGATTACCTTCTTCCTTTCTGAACCTCAGAATGGCACCCTTAAACCAAAGCTGATCTCCTGTTTGGTTCTGCTGCAGACATTACAAGTGCCATTAAAAATGTGAATTGTTGAAAAAGCTGAATAATAACGCAGTAAAGCACACGTTCCCTTCACAAATGTATTGTATATAGATTTTTTTAAACTAATAACCTTGACAAGTGCCCACACTATTTTTTTCCCCTTAATGTTGTCTTTAGATTTTCAGCCTGAGTATTAGCATAAATTTTATGGGATTTTCTGGGCATATTTGTGTCTGTATCTAAGATATATGATATCAACTGGCAGTGATGGTTGAACTAATCAAATACTACTGACAAGTTAAAGCAAATTTTTAGGACTGTGAGATTTTGAGCATCTTCCCAGATACAGTATCTCCTGACTGAAACCAGTCTTTGACTGTCAAGTCTAAATACCAGATTTGGGACTTAATCTTTATATAAGCAAAACACCCCAATAAGAAATATGTCTGAAAGCCAAAAATCCAGGTCCTCCCCTTAGAGCCAGCCTGAGATGTGTGTGTGTGTTTGTTTATGGCCCTTTTGCCATGGCATGTGAGAGATTCTAACCAGTGGGAACCAAAGGAGAGCCTTACACTGAATGGACTTGTATTTTCTTTTTTTTCCTT
>VWZU01004017.1:908433-935933 GCA_013397095.1 Sterrhoptilus dennistouni
TTTTGACTTGGCATTTGTTCCTTCTAGCAAACATTTTTAAAAACTCTCTTATTGCTAGAGGGAAAATTGACACCCTTTGCTTTCACGATGATACATTCCTAACACGTTTCCTTGAAGAGCTGGAAATGGTGCAAAAATCTGGTAAGATAAGTCTCTATAAAGCCTTAGAAGTCAAGCATTCCACTTTAGACATTTAAGACAAATGCATGGCAAAAACAAGTTGTGTTTCTTTTTTTTTTTTTTAAGGTTTCTACTTAAAGTTCTGTGCCAAAGCTACAGTACTTATACATTTTCTAAATGTGTTTTAAGCAATAAGTTGTACAACATTTTTAGAACATGTGTTAAGCTATTTCTCTAAGAATGAAGCTCTTAACAAAACATAAGCACTCTGCATGAGATCTTAGCAGCAAAGTGCTTAAAAGATAAAGTAAGAATTGGTACCATGGGAAGAACACCAGCTGTAGAGCACACAGGTCCATTATGAGAAGTATGGTAGTGGGTAGGGAGAAAATGATTTAATCAGGAGTAAAACCAATTTTATTATAAGGGCACGCAGGGGGTGTGGCACCATAGTGAGAGGGACATTTCAAAATATCTGACAGATTTCAACAATGTGAAAACCCACCCTGTTCTTTAAAGTGACAGTAAACCCCATCAGGTCTCTCTTTTTGATGCTATTGTTAACAGTTGACTGTTTAAAGCTGGCCTGCTAAGATGCTGTCGATCTAGTTCAATAGTGTGTGGCAAAATAAAAGGCTAATTGTTGAAATACGATCAATCAAATATGATCTCAGAGTCTAAAGAAGATCCCCTCTGGTAACTCATTTGAGATCAAATCATTACTTTTATGATTGAGGTAATTGAATGGGAAAAAAAGAAAGAAAGGGAAAAAAAAAAAAAAGAGGCTTGAAACCAAAGAAGCAAGCAAGACATCTAAATGAAATGCACAAGTCTGCCTTTGTTCCAGCTTTGTCTCACATTACTCCAAGTTAAGGAACTGGGTCCATTCTTTATTTGTATCTATCTCCTGAATCCAGAAATTTTGAAAGTATTTAATAACATTTATTAAATAAAAGTTGAGAGTCGACTCCATTTTGAATAAGATTTTCTGCCCAAAAGTAGAGAAAACCATGACAGTGAGGGAATCCGGTGTTGTGGGTGTCCATGTGTCTCCAAGGATTTTACCATTTTGTTTAGCAACAGTTCAGTGAAGAGGCTGCTCTTGAAGCCTGCTGAACTGCTACACATGAAATTTCAGTGACATTTAGTAAAACATTTCAGGACTATGTTGCTTCAAATTAAATTTGTTCAGCAGTTTTCATGGTCGGCCCCCGATTTGCATTCAGACTGAAATTTTCTAAAAGGGAAAATCATAGCACATGGGGAGAAAAAAAAGCAAACTCCATTTTTGGAGTAACAGAACTTGGAGAAAGTGTGTGTCATTTTGTGTCATTTTAATTTGGACTAATAAGGATTTGCTCTTTCCTTGAGTTTTAAATGGATTATGATCTCACTGTTTATTATGTTCTAACAGTATCACTCTCCTAGAATTAAAAAGAAAAAAAACCTACAAAAACAAACTCAAAGAAAAATAGAATCATCACCCAATCTTATTTTATTTTTTATTAGAAACTCTATTTTAGCCTTTAGTTTCTTTTATATTTAAATTCCTTAGCTCAGTCAAGCTTCAAAAGAAAACATTTTTTTTTGTTTGCAAAACAGTTTTGGAGGCACTTGTGGTTTGTCTTTAGTGTGTTATCATTTTTGACAGCTTTGCATAGCCTAGGTAGGCCAACAGGGGTCTGTCTAATATTGTTGCTGGGCAAATCTTCCTCCCAGAGATGAAAACCAAACAAAATATTTTTGAAGCAGTAAGAAGGAATTAATATCCTTTCTCTCACAGTCCTCTATTCCTTGCTGACATTACATTCAGGCAAAAAAAAAAAAAAAAAAAAAAAAAAAAAAAAAAAAAAAAAAAAAAAAAAAAAAAAAAAAAAAAAAAAAAAAAAAAAAAAAAAAAAAAAAAAAAAAAGAAAAGCTTTCCCCATTATTCCCTTGTACATAGCAAGGCTAACACATGTAAAGCAATAACTCATTTTCTATTGCCATGTTTAGCATATGTCTCCTGTTGGCTCAGCAAGGCCTTTAGGCCGGTCCCTTGAGCCGTCCATCGTTGGCAACTCTTAGCCCCTCGGCCTCAAAACCAAATAGCTTTGAATCATGTTGAGCTGTGATGCTAATTTTCATACTGATGCATTATGGGAATAAATGTATCTGACATACTGTGTCAATGGTACTGTCTCTTTGTGTCTCTTGTTGTGGTTTTTTTTTTTTTTTTTTTTTAGCTGCATACCTACAGATGGTATTCCATTGAAAATGTTTTCTTCCTACAAAAAAAAAAAAAAAAAAGGAAAAAAAAAACAAAAAAAAAAACNAAAACAAAAAAAACATGCACAGCACCAAACCTCTAGGTGCAGAAGGCTGTTAACGGTTGCTGATGATAGTAGGCAAACATTAACATAATAATTAGTGTCTTGTAATTGTTTCATTAAAACCAGTTGTTCCATTTCTCCTCGTGTTTTCCCAGAAGAGAAGCTGAATTTGGACGACAGCCAGTGGGAGGACATCCACGTTGTCACCGGAGCACTCAAGATGTTTTTCAGAGAGCTGCCTGAGCCGCTGTTCCCATACTGCTTCTTTGAACAGTTTGTGGAGGCGATAAGTAAGTACATCACATACAGTAGCAGCTAGTGAAATAGCCTGTTACATAATAATAATAATAATAATAATAAACTTAAAAATAGAAGAGGAGGGGCATCTCAAATCTGACTTACCTTCCATTTTCCATGATCCTGTCTTTATATTGTTTTTTGAGGCTGCCTTTTATGTCTTACAGCTTTTAGGTGTTTAACTGAAGAGAAGGAAAAAAAAAATATTGAATTATCGATCTATAAATTTTGTCTCTGCAATTCGACTGTAGTGCCTGAAATGGTTTAGGAAAGGAATTAAAATGTGTATGTATTCAAAATATGCTAGGCTGATAATCCATATATCCCCAAACACAAGAGAGAGACTAATAATTGTGAATCACGTTAGAAGGGGCTGTCTTTATGTTAATCAGAATGAAATGCGTGTGTTTTGTTCCACAAGGTTGCAGACTCTTGCCTTGCAGTAATCACAAAAAGAATGCAAAAACATTCATGTTCTCATTTTCATATCTACCTTTTGCTTGATTATTGTTTTTTTGTCTAAAGTTGGCAGGCAGCGAAAGTATTTTCAAAGTCCCAGGCATTTATTCCGTTCCATGTCTCTGTGGTTTATGTGCTGCAAACCCTCCCTGTATTTAATATATGCAGGTGCATTTTGTAAAACTGTATCAGCTTGGAAAAACTTGACAAAAAACCCCAGTGATTTGGGGGTTTGCTCCTGTTGGAAAGGGAGGGGAGGGAGAGGGATAGCTTAAAGGGGAAAAGCCGAGTAGGAGATTAATTAAAGATCCAATGGAGAAAATCTCTAGGAAAAAAAACAAACCCAACAAAGTACTCAGAGGTCTGATTTCTGAGTGATGGGCACACGTATTTGCCATTGCTGTTAATGAGAGCTGGGCGTGCACATGCGCAGCTGCCAGGGAATACGGAACCCTTAATGTACAGCTCACTTTGATTTTATATTCATAAGAGTCTTTAGTTCAACTAAAGCTTTTCAAGACACACCATCAGATATAATGAGGTTAAATACATCTCACAAGATCCTTCCCTGCTCAGTTATTTGGAGGTGCAGTGCAGTTAAACGCCCAACATAAAGAATTGCATTACCTGAAATTTACTCCTGGCAGCTCGCTTTCTTCTCCTTCCAAAGGAAATCAGGTGGGGAACATCATCTCCCAAGTTTAAGTTCCTGTTGCACAGCATCTGTAGTGCTAAGAGGAAAAAGCAATAAAGAATTTCTTATTGTTCATCTTCTGTTATGCCTTGGGATAAGAGGCTCATTGAAGCATCAGCACCTGAACATGTCCTTCAGGTGGTTTTCCATCCATCTGCTTTGCCCTCTTGGAAAAGAGGAGATGAGGTGTCTGCTCATGGGGCACAGTCTGGCAGGTCATACACTCCTCCTATGCAGCTAATTCTGCAGTCCAATATTTAATATTGAGGAAGAACTTCTTTACATCAAGGGTGGCAGAGCACTGGAACAGCTGCCCAAGGAGTTAATGGAGTTTCCCTGTCTGGAAACTCCAAATGTCCCTTCCAACCCCAACTATCCTTTAATTCTGTGGTCTATCTTCTGCCATCATAATCGACCATCATACTGGTCTTCTGGGGCTTAAAATACTCATCCTCCTCCTTACCCTTTTTTTATTGTCCATTGGGGCATGTTTTGGCTGTACAAACACTATTGTACATGTCAAGATGTCAGGACACCATGATCTCACTCCTGTTGTCTTCTGCCCTAATCCTCTTTAGTGTCCAAGTCAGGGTGATTTGACATCTTTTGGTGGCCCAATGGGAATATTTTTAATAGTGAAAGTACCAGGTAACTGGCTGTAGACTTGTGAATTAAGTTTGAAAGCATGTCGGGAAGAGACTGTCTGCTATAGCATTAATATTCATGAGTGAGAAATTAATGTCCCTTTCTGCTATTTGAACTATTATTAATTCTTATTATGATTTTGAGAGCCATTATACACATTGATAGGCTAATGAACAGTCATTTATAGAGGGATTTTAAGACAGTTTGTTCCAAGGAAGGAAATGCTAGCACTCTAAGACGTGCTTCGCACTATTTCAAACCCCTAATTCTTGTTGCTTGCTTTACTGCACATCAGGGTGATTTCTACCTAATCCAACTGTCTAAAGTAAGCTACGATTTCCAATCAATCTTCTCTTTATTTGGCCTTTACTGCCATAGGATCTACAAATCCGTATTCTTACCAACTCTACTTAAAGAACCTCTATAAACAACAATTAGGTGTTTTCACTGTTTTTGGAGCTCTTCTGTATGTTAATAGTCCTGAGGCTAAGTAAAAAAATCTCTTTTCTTCAGTATCATTTCCATTGCAGATGATTCTTTGGCTACTTGTGCTAATTAATTTGCCTGGTCAGTACTGAGCTGCTAGAAAATTTCTTCTCCAGTTTGTTGTGAAAAAGAGGCTGTAGTATCTGTTCTCCAAAAAAATTAGAATTAGTAGCATGCGGTGATGGGTGTGAACTAAAGTTAGAATAATGCCAGAAAACAATTTGATTTCCAGATTGCCATGCTGATCATATCCCTGGTGCAGCACTGAAAACTCCTTAGTCAGAGCCTTGCACTGGTTAGGTAAGGTTAAGGGATCTAAAAACCTACATGTAGTAGTCAGTGACAAGTTCCCAATAACATTTATGGGGTCTTGGTCCTTTAGCTGGAGGTTTCAGAAGCAATTAGAATCCAAGAGGTGTGGTGGACTCCTTATTCTGATAATATTGTAAAGACTATGGGGAAAAAATTCCATAGCAAGCTTAGTATCAAATTTCCTGGATGCTGCTGCCATTTTAATTATGTACATGGGAACAAAACTTTACAGTACTGTGTATTATACAAATTATATTATTGCTCTCCACCTTCAATTTCCCCTATAAATAACATTAGATATGGCCGTACTGTTAGAACAATTTAGATATGACCAGAATATAAGATATTTCAGGGTGTTACAGAATCTCAGAATTCTGCTTGCCAGGTTGAAGTTGAATAATAACTGTCCATACAGCTTATATCAGACAACTTATAAATGATAAATGGAAGGCCCAAATACCTCTGGCCCAATAATAATTTTGTTTCCTAGGATTTGGAAAGTAGGGTGTTTTGGTTTTTGTTTTTTTTTCTTTTTTTTATCCAGCGACTTTGTCTGGTATTACTGGCAAGTAATTTTGTGTTATTTTGGATGAAATATGCACTTCTAAAGTGTGCCCAAATGCTGCTATGAAGTCAGGTTCAGCCACACTTAAATTACTCAGTACCACAAATAGTTCTATTGATTTTCTGGAAGATCAACAGACGTAGTTCAACAGATTGTCTGCAAGTAAAATTGTGCTTCATGTGAGTAAGGTAGTAGAAGTGCCAATAACAGAAACATTTAATCACCTTATTTACAGAATTCATCCTTCATAGCCATACAAACTTTTGCCAGGATTTCAGCCATGAAATCTACTCCTAAAATTTGTTTAGAAATGTTAACAGGTAAATGTCTTAGCTGATTCTAAGTCTTTATTTCGATTGAACTGGTTTTCTTGAAATGTCTCAGGCAAAAGCATGGAGAATAAGAAATTTCTACTACAGATATAGTGCAGTGAGGGCTGATATCCACAGCACAGGAAATATTTGAATATCCACTAGTCCTTCCAGATCTTTTCAGCTGGAGCAAGCTGTATGGACTGTGCATCTGTACAGACAGTGCATCTGTCCAACTGCACTTACCAAAAAACCTCACTGATATTCCACAAAGGAAAATTCCACCCAGTTCCCAAAGCTGTAACATCTGTCTCTGGTTTGGGAGGCTTGGGCTCAGGTCTTTGATTTTCTCTGCAACAGGTTGGAAAGATTACTACATTGGAAAGATTTTTTCAATGAGGTCTACTGATTATGCCTTCATTTCAGTTCCTTATCTCTAATATGAATTTAATAGGTGCCACATAAGCACTGTAGATAAATAGGAGATTTATTGTTTAAAATGCACACACAGAGGCAGATGTGTGTGTATTTATATATATATATATACACTATAAATAGAAATCCTTCTGCCAGAATTACGATTCTCCTGCAGACAGTTTTCTAAATGAACGTAGCTGTTACTGCAGTGGGTTTCCCACTTGAGACAGATGAACAGAGGAATGAGATTAATTTAAAAAAAACATAGTGTTGAAAATCTGACTTGCAGTTTTTCAAGTGGAATCCCTAGCCTGATACATCTCAGGTCTCAGTGTGGTGAACGGAAAATGTGGAGTCCACATCCATCACCAGATCTCTGGAGAAAGGACATGTTCCTGAAGGGAGACTACAAGAAAGATGGAGAGAGAGATTTTTACAAGAGCCTTTTTACAGGACAGCGGGGAATGGATCTTAGATATTAGAGAGAAATTCTTCCCTGCAAGGCCCTGGCACAGGTTGCCAGAAAAGTTCTGGATGTCCCATCCCTAGAGGTGTCTTGGAGCAACCTTGTCAAGTGGAAGTTGTCCCTGCCCATGGCAGGGGGTGGAACAAGGTGATCTTTAAGGTCTCTTACCTCAAATCACTCCAGGAATCTATGGTTTGTAGGGCTCCAGATCCAGTCAGCATACGTGGCTTCAGTCCTGGCAGTCCCCCCAAGGATCCAGCCCCCCAGGCACTTAGACAAAGCAATCCCCTATCTCCGGAGCTCAGGATTTTTAGCCCTGACAGGAAAGGAAGCCTTTTTTCTCATGGGGAAAAGCAGAGTCACAGGCACCTAAAGATCCTCAAAGGTCACAATTGCAGTACCTAATTGGCCTATGCACCTTCAGGGATAGATGGCAGCCGAATAAAGTTTTTCAGAATTTAAGTGCCTAGACACCACCTAAGGTCCACATTAGATACTCATTTAATTTTTGTTTTTCAAGATCTGGATATTTTTCTTTCTTTGATTGCTCTGATAGACCATTAACACTTTTTTCAAATGATTTCACACATATCCTTTCGATATATCAATTAAGGTCTCCTGGAGCATGCTAAGCAGAATTCTCAATGTCATTCCTATCAATCCTACAATGTTATGTGTTACCCAACTATACGGAAACTGAAGATGGTTATTTAGCATCTTACACACGATAGAGTTTAGTAACTTTTTTTGGTTAGCAAAAGTTAGATAAAAAATTGTTTTTACAGTTTTGCTGGTCTGTGACACTGGTTTTTACTGGTCTGGTCTGACAAAATCTACGATGGCAACGTAGCAAAGCAGTAAATTCTTCTTCCATGGGAATCTTAGACTCATTTTAACCCTCAACGGCTAGCAGTACTCTCTGTGCTGGTCAGTTGTCCTCATCTGCAGCATTTCTGACATCAGGGAAAAGGTTTTCTCTGAGTTTTGGCTCTTGTTCTGCTTCACTAAGAGCTCATGAGAACCCACTGAGCCACTGTGTGGCTCGAGACAACATGTTGCAGAAACTCACATCTATCTGGGCAATGATCACACTTTGGGCTTCAACAGACCAGAGCAAATTTTGCACTGAATAATGTAACTTTTGAGGAATTTGCACAGAAGCTGTCTGCACCAAAATCAGGCAAAAATTAAAATAAATTAAATAAATAAATAAACCCAAAACCTGTGTCAGGAAGCAATAAACAAGTCATCAATACATAATCATGACCAAAGTACTGAGCTGCATTGGTTGAAAATATAATGTAGGAAGGACCTGCTCTGAACTACTATGCAGTGTTATGAAAATAGTAGCTGGGAAACAGAAAGGAAGTAAATAGATTCATTTATTCTGACAGTCATAACATCCTTGTATCATCTTGGTGGAAAGTTACAAAAGATGTCTAAAGAGATTTTCAAAAGACATCTAAAGAAACCTCACTCAAGGCTTACAAAGAACAAGGCTCAAGGCCAACTCGTCTTGGAAAGACAAGTCAGCATATTGCACTGTAAGAAATCCATGACAGTCTCTTAACATCATCACGTAATAGGTTCCTGAGAAACCAAATCTTATCAGTCTCTGGCATTATGCAAATTTATGTCATAATCTCAATCTGTGGGCTTCGAGTCCTAATCAAACTGCCTTCAGATTCACAGTTGGCGAGCCTCCTATTGAAATCGTTTCTCTATCCTCCATTTACTTGTCCAAGGAAGTTTTGGGGCTTGGCATGGCATCAGAAAGCCTCAATTTCATGTGAACATGGTGATTTATAAACAAATCCAAGGTTACCACAATATATTTCATATGATACATCATAATTAATACACTTTCTTGGCCAATTTTAAGTATCAGAAGACAGTAGATATCCATAAACTAATCTGAACAGAAAAACACCCCAACTGTGTAGGAACAAGAAGTAAACAAAAGTTAAGGTGCATGTTTTTAGAAAATTTCTTTAAAAAAAGGAATGATTTTATGAGTAGCATAATCTCAGGGATATCCAACCATGTAAATATGAATATGTGTACGGTATATACATTCTCCCAAACACAATAACAGTAACAAGTAATACCAGCTCATTCAGAGAGTGGTACTGGCTATTTTCAGTGGGGTTTGAATATCATTAAATCCATTTTTGAAGTATCCTTGAAACTTTATCTGGAAATTTGTGTGAATATCAGATTCAAGGACAATTAACTGATATTGACAGAGAAAGAAAAAGCCCTCACATTTTAGAAGAGATGTTAAGATGATGCAGGAGACAGAGAGACTACCAGAGAAGGTTTCTAATCTATAGACGTGAACAATATACAGATTAAAAGTGTATATGACCATCCTGAGTGAAACAAATAAGCAAAAGAAAATATGAGTAAAAAAAATATTTAAATATATTTAAGCTTTAACCTTCCCAACATTATAGATATCCTAGTCTAACACATTCTCTACTTAAATTCAAGCCAGTAATAAAGAATATCTCCAGTGAAGATTTAAATGGAGGCTGTTGTATTTGCAATAGCAGCAAACTGGTAACCAAAGAGGTTCACTCCAGGCTTTTGTTCCCAGGAGGTGTCAAGGAACAATATGTCCTGGTAACCTCCCAGTTCTTTCTCAATGACCTTTTCTTCGCAGTTGCCAACTGTTTCTGCTCAACAGCGTTTTTAAATAGATCTTTTCAGGTCTGGAAGCAACTCATTTAGGGAAAAAAAGAATAAAAATTGGAGGTCATGTATATGAATAGATTTTTTTTGTTTTGAGGTGTAAAGTAGCCCAACTTAAGAAATTATGAAATGCTAAGAAATAAGGGAAAGAAATTAATAGGTAAGACTTTTTTTTACCTTTTTTTTTTTGGGGGGGGGGGGGGGGAGGGGGGTGTTCTAATTAAGATATTGTCAGAGAAATGAAAACAGAATCTGCACAGGAAAATTTGCCTTCTCTGAAGGGCTATTCCCTGTGAGGGATGCTCAGGTAACACCTGTCCACAGGCATCCTAGATTGATTTGGGGTTTTATTTTTCTAGAAATGAGCCTCTGTGTTTAAAACTAGATAAATTGTGATATTTACTAATTCCTTTCTTTGGATGGCACACAATTCTGCTAAAAAAGAACGCTTCATAAAACTCCTAAATCTGCACTGAGGCAACATTTTAACAGGATTTTCCATTTTGTAAACTTTACCTAACACAGTGTTCTGGTGATCCCATCAAATGAAAAAAAAAAAAAATTAAATTATATTTAATGACTAAAATTTACCTTTTGAGAAAAAGAGGAGACCCTGCAGAACCTCACTCAAAGGGCTACACCAGTGATGAAAACTGCTCTAATATTACAGGAAAAGAAAAACAGTTTAATTTGCTTTTTTAAATATGGTGGAGGCTTTCCAATTATCATCAAAGGAAATGAGAAAGTTTTAAAAGAATCTGTACTTGGATTTTTCTATCATGCAAAATTTTGCGTAGGAGGGACATATTCTCCCCCAGTTTAGTATTTTTTGTTATTACAATTATAATTTTTTAGCATAACAGAAATTTTATTGCGGATGCCTGGCCTGTCTCTTAACTCATGCTAATTATATTCATAATTAAATGTTAAACAAGAATTGACTAGGCCAACTGGCTTGCACAGGTGTTTGTGATATGAATGGTTTAATGCTCCCACAATAAATTATTGGATACAAATCTGCAGTAATCTACACAGAGAGAATCCTTTTCAAAAACTTTGATGTACATGGTAGGTCCAGCACCGTGCTTTGAAGCCAGGGCTTGCAAGCAGCATTTAAGAGAGTTTTTTTGTATAAACTCTGACTTGTCCTTGGTTGCATGAGCACTAACATGGCTAAAAGTTATTTTTTGGGTTTTTGTGGGTGGTTGTTGTTTTTTTTTTTTTTTTTTTTTTTTTTTTTTTTTTTTTTTTTTTTTTTTTTTTTTTTTTTTTTCCTCTAGGTTCTTACCTGCCATGGGATGCAGGTCCTCAGAGCATTAACATTTATGGGAAAGTGGAGTAGTCACTGGATTCTTGGTGGGAATGTCATCTGCCTCACTGCGACATGCAAAGCAGTAATTTATATTTATGACTGATGACCAGATTAAACACAGAGGATCCAGAAACTCTCTGTTAGCTTTACACCCATTGCTGGTTCTCAAAGGATGGAATCAAACACTTGCAAATGAACAAAGAATGGGGTTTCAGTTTGTATTATCCACAAACTGGACACTTCCATTTAATTTGGGGGCATGAAAAATAGTCTGTTAGTCTAATTTAAATTTCATCTGTGGTTAAGAGACTCTTCTTGTAGGGACAGAGAACTGGCAGAACTGCTCAGGGCAGTGATGGAGTCCCCATCCATGGCAGGATTTAAAAGTGGTGTGGATGTGGCACTTGGAGACAGGGGTTAGTGCTGGACTTGACAGTGCTGGGGACATGGTCGGACTTGATGATCTTAAAAGTCTTTTCCACCTAAATGATCCTGTGATTCTCTGAAAGAAAGGGCAGAAGGAAGAGCAAAACCAAGTTGTGCGTCTTTATCTGGGTTAACATACGGGAAACCCATGGAGAAAATCAAGCAGGAGAGAGTGGTGAAAGAGAAACTGAGAAATCCAAGCAACAACACTGGGCAGGAAAGGGTTGGGAAAAGAGAGAGGAGGAGCTCTTTAGTGACTGTGACAAGACCCCTGTAACCTCGAGTGTTTGGGGGAGGCAGGGGGAGAGGAACTTCTCCTGAGGGTTATCTGGAGCTCTTGACAAAGTGAGAACTGGCACTCCGGGTTTGAGGGGAAAAACGTTTCATCAGGCTTGTGAGTGAAGCTTCCACTTGGGGAAAGTAATAACAGGAGGAGAAGCTGCCTATAATGCCCCAGTTACACAATTTCAGAGGTGCAAAAATGGAAGAAGTGAGGCGGGGAAAGTGGGAATAGAAGACCAGGAAGGGAAGGAGAAGGAGAACCTCTAAGAATCTGAGAAGGAGATGCTGAAAGCCATCACCCACTGTGCTGTGCTGTCTTCCTCCCTGCTTACATCTTCCTACAATCCAGAAGATTCCGCCTTTCCAAATAAGAGTAGCACCACACCTCTGTGTGGTGGCACATTGGATCTGAAGCAGAAAAGCTTGGCATGATAATGTCTAAATGAAAAAAAAAGAAAGAACTGAGTTGTTCTCTGGTCCTCCTCACGTAGATATTTGAGGACCTGGTACATTGTTTGAAGACCTAGACTACTGCAGCTGTGGGATTCAGAGTAGGTACTAACTTTGTGGAGTATTTCTATGCATTCTAAATGTTTCAAGCAACTGAGTTGGGGGAAAGTGCACAAACTTATTTCACACTTAGGACTATGAGAAACCATTTGGTAGATGAAAAATTAAGTCACACAAACCATATTTTTTTCTGTACCTTTATCACTGAGGATTAATCAATCAGAAAGGAGTTACAGCAGCTCTTTTTTTTTTTTTTCTGGAAATATTCTAGAAATTGTTTGGCATGGGGAAAGAAAGGTGAAATTAAGGATTCTAAAACTCTCATAAAGTGGGCAGGTGCAGAACCAAGTCACTAGTGATCTCAAAAGCTACCTCACAGTTTACCACAATAGCAGAAATATTCTAAAGGGCATTAAAAATACATCAATGCAAGGAGAATAGAAACAATAGCAATGTTCACAGAATGCTCACTGAATTTCACAGAATGTCAGAGAAAAGTTAAGACACAAGTTCAAGTCAGGCCCAGATTTGCCAGTGTGAAAGTCCAAGCTCCCCTTCCCTGGAATGCCACCCCATGGCATTGCTTGACACAGGCCTGGCTGCCCAATTTCCCTGTTTTGAATTTCCCTGCTCTCCACAGGAAATGCAATTGCAAGCTGAAATACTTTGGGAAAGTACTGCTGTCTCAATGGGAGGGTAGGCTGGTGTTCTTACCAAGGCTGGGCCAGAGTTCAAAGTTAATAGGATTTATAATGTCTCTTGAGGGACACAAATTGTGAAGAAGTAGTGCTGGAGAACTGGGTAATGTGGCTGCAGAAAGGCATCCTCAGCAGCTGTACTCCACCAGCTGTACCAGATAACAGCTAAAAGGGAAGTCAAGAAAAGTAACAAATTGTGTGGGAATGGGAACACTGAGTAGTGCTGCACATCCTCCTCCTAAATTGGTGCCTGTGGCCCTGAGGCCACAGGAACTCATCAGACATGACTTTTACTTTTAAGGATGCTTCTTTGGATTCAGGAATATTTGCTTAATCTTGCCTTCTGCTGATAGTACAGGTATGGAATTTGAATTGCCTGCAGTTTTAAAATAAAATGCAATTTGTCTTGATTCCTGGGGAATGAAATTGCTCCCTTTGACCCTCTTCTACATAAAATTCATGACCCTGTGAACCCTTGTGGCTGCTGGTGCAATTTTGGCCCCAGCACTGATGCTTTCATTGCCTGGGAAGGTAGTACAGATAATCTCATTGAGATCAGGAGCACCATCTCACTCACCAGCAGCTCATGGCCTGGCTCAGTCACTGCTAAACACTTTTGAGTGATAGTGTTAACACTGGGAACAAAAAACCTGCACTCCAGGCACAAACCCTCTCCACTGAGGTGTGCTTAGATGGCCAGAAAATCAGACTGTGTGGTGATCAGTCATGCCAAACAGAACAACTGGAGCAACCAGAAAGGACTTGCCAGAAAGGTTTAAAACCCCAAAATGTGACTGAGAGCTGCAGAGCTGTGGAAGCTCGTGCAGAACACCTGGTGCTTGTAGCTCTGTACCAGGAGAGCCACAGGAGCAAGGGGAATATTTTCCAAGCTGCATTACTACCATGTCTTGTAAAGGGAAAGAGCTGCACACACAGAGAAGGAGTGAGGTGGCCAGGACTAAACCCCAATGTGATTTGCAGAGTTTATCTTCTCCCAAAACTCCTGCAGGTGCCATTGAAAGTAGAGGGATAGGGAGGAATTTGGAATAGGGAGGAAATCCACAGGGTGCCTACTCACGAGGAGGGCAAATAAAGTGAGTGCACAAGCTGAAACTTCTTCCTCGTTTTCCTCTTCCTTCTTTCTCTCTATTTCTCTTCCCTTCTTTTCTTTTCCTCCTCCTTTTCTTTTTCCCTTTTTCTGCTTTCTTTTAATTTTCCTTTCTCTTTTTCCATTTTTTCTCCCTCCTCCTGCTTTCCCTTTTCATTTCCTTTTCAGTTTCCTTTTTAATTTCTTTTTTCCCCATTTTATCATTTGAATTTCCCTTTAAAACTGGACCAAACTGGGAGAAGCCGGCAGGCTTGCCTGACAGGCAGGTTTACACACACTCTTGCAGCTCCAGGCTCCAGCTCTGGGCTATCAAGTGCCACTTCTGGAGCAGCTTTTTCCCTGGCTTGTGTTCCATTTGCATCTGGATGCTCACATGCAGCCAGGACCAACCTACACTCCCTGCAGCTGAGCTTGTTGTTTGGTTTTCTTTACGCCACAGATCAGGGCACCTGATGAGGCCACATTCCTGCTTGCAAGCTTAAGTGTATCTTTAACAATATTTTTTTTAATTTTTTTTACAAAAAATTAGCCCTCTGTGGAAAGAGAAATCCTCCACATAGAAATAATAAACTGTGATGAGAGTAACCACTTTAAGAGATGTTAGAATTTGATCCAGGATCTGTGGGTTTGCTTTGAAGCAGTAGTTGTCCTTTAGTTCAGATGGTATTTGTGAATTGCTGCCTCAAAAAAATAAAAAGGGGTCTTTTGGCACATTCTTTAGGCTGATGACAGGCAAAATGAAGTAGATTCTGTCTCAGAAATCTCCAAAAATAATCTTAGGTTTGACATAACACACCATGTCATGAAGTGATATAAGCCACATAAGCACAAAGCAGGCTTTAAATTTAAAGAAGAATAATCCTATTTTCAGATAGGATACTTTCCATCAATTTGGATAACAAATATCTGATGCAGAATACAGCCATGTTAATGCTGAGATCCCTTAAAACCTGCAGTTCCTGCAGTAGGAGGTGGCAGCATGCTTTCTACCTGTGCTCTCTGAAAGTTGCTCAGACCATCCACACACTCACATGCATTAAAGATTTCTATTTGGAAATAAGGATCTGCACTTTTTTTTTTTTTTTTTTTTTTTTTGTTGTTGGCTTTTTTAATCAGAACTTTTGCACTTCACTTGGNTCTTTAACCCCTCAGCACCTGTGATCCAGAGTTCCCAGGGCTAAGGAGTGATGCAAAATGCATTAATGCTTAGCACTGGGAAATCCCAACTCCTGGTGCCAAGAGGTTCATAAATATAGTAATGAAACCTCTTGACTCAAAAGTGAGCACTATTTAACAGAACAAGCATGAACAGCCTTTAGGAGATTTTGCAGCTGGATTTGTTCCACTGTGTCAGAGCTGAACCTCCATGATAGTAGTTTTAAAAAACTGTGCATGGTTAAAAGAGAGAGTTTAAGACAGCCAGGCAGCCAAAAATTAAAACTAAATCAGTCCATGGAAAGGAGAAGTAAATATAGTGCTGCATCCCTACCAGAAAAAGAGTCCCCAGTATGAATCCAGTGACAGATGTCAAGGTCTTTGGGAAGTGTCCACTAAGCTTTATTTTGCACATGTTCCTGAACAACTAAAACGAGTATTTTGTGTGATAATTTACAGCAAATCAGTATCAATAAATCAGAATCATGTAAGCAGTCATGTTTATTATATCCTTGTTGCTTAATATTCATGATAGTAATTTATTTTTATAGTACAGTTTCACTGTTATCTCCTCCTTTGCTGTAACTTTGAGACAAGCAAGCTGCAAAAGTAGAAGGTCAGGTAACCCTTTGAAGACAGTAAAAGTTCATTCACTTGGAATTTGCCTGCTTTGTTCTTTTTTTTCTTTTTTTTTCCCTAATGTTTTAGTGGCTCCTTAAAATATTTATACTATCATTCCTAACCTAGCATTATTTATTTAACAAATATCTCTGCAAAATGAGAGTTGCAGCGCAGTGTATGGATACCAACTCTACAAACGAAGAATCCAAAATTTCTAGAATTGCTCGATTGAAAATGGCCATGAAATCTGGTGTCAAGGTCTGACAGGAATACTTTTCTTCTATAAAAAGTCTAAAACTTACAATTATTTAAGTTTTCCTGATCTTTTTCAATGGCGAGACTTGTTAATCAGGATGGCAATGATGGAAACAGGAGGTTTTATCCATTAAACCCGCAGAGCATGAACAACAACTTCTACCTGCCACTCCTTCTGAAACACCTCACTGAGTGAGGCCTTAGTAACTTCAGACCTAATAGTGTATTCAGATTTAACTGAGTGGCTCTTTTTTTCTTTTTCACATGTACTTTTTAATTTAAAAAAATGGATTTCAGCTGTGCCAGTTGAGGTACAAGGACCTCCATTGTTCCTTTAGTGCAGCCATAAAGCACAATTACGTTTAATGAGAAAGGATAACGTAGATGTCAAGATGTTCTCTATATTCTATAAATCAGAAATCAACAGAATTCTTGATTTTCTCTGCATTCTTTTTCAAAAATATGTTTCTGTCCTGCTGATCTACTTCACTGTTTCACCTCAGACTGAGTTTGTGTAGCAGAAGAATCATTCAATGTGTAAAACTCTTCTGGTTAAAACAACGTAATTATACAATGGCCTCATTGCTATGTCCTCTTGTCTTTCAATTAAGGATGAGCTTTTGATGAAGTTGCATTGGTTACTGCAGATAATCAATTGTTTCTCATCCAGGAACATATTTTTCATTAGACAGGAGGTGGAGGCCACACAAAAAAATATTGCTGATCAGATGAATGAAGTCTAAACCTACCTCATCACAAAGATAACATCTAAAAATGCTTCAGGTTTATTTATGGCAAACAAAAAATATGACTAGGCTTCAAGAAATGATGAAGATAAGCAGACATAAAAGGCATTTTTATTCTAAGTGTAAACTATCATTAAATGTATTTAGATTTATACCCTATAATTATTATGATTGTAGCAATTAATCAATCAACTGATTAACACGTAGGGTCAGCAGGACACAGTGATCTTATCTTGAAGCTTGAATTAATTAATTATTCCTTACTCTACATTATTATTTTCTACTTGTGTATGTTTTCTCAGTGTCCCTATTGAAAAAATATATCTTTTTTTTTTTTCCTGTGATGTATTGAGTCAAGCAGGGGAAGACACTGACGTACATTTACTAATTTGCCATCAGAATTTCAAATTAATTAAAACATTTTTAAAACATTGCATAATTTTTAACTACTTGTTATATTCTAATTAGCAAGGTTCAATTAAATTGTTTTCAACGTAGCAACTTAAGAGCTCTCATCTCTTCAAGTGGAGTCAAATTCAGCGGGTGTATATTGTTGCAATGATATAATTCCATATTCATTATCCCACAAGCCAGTGAAGTCTCTCTGAGCAGAGCATTTGTTTACTGTCTGTGGCAGTGTGAGGATTTTCCAGTTCCACAGGCAATCCTGCTGTCAGGAGCTCTTCCTTAAATTCGGCTACGATTCAATTTGCTTTATGCAAAATTATTTCATGTCCCTGCCCATGGCAGGGGGTTGGACTCAGATGATGTCTAAGGGCTTTCCAACCCAAACCGTTCTGGGATTCCATGAAAGGCATCCCTCCCAATAACCCCTTCCTTGTGCTGAACATTTCCTGTCTCTCTTTGCAATAGAATTTGTATCATCTACTGGAACTCTTGCTGGCTCCAGAGGAGACACCCTGTTACCCCATTACTGTTCCAAATTTCCTCCTGGTTATCAACCCTGAGTTTATTTGACACTCCGGGTTCTTAAAAGCTTGGGTTAGGAGTTCTAATTTTTTTCTTCTTCTTCTTTTATTTTAATGATCTTCTTTTAAGATTTTCTTTATCTCATGTTGTTTTATATTTTTCTTTTATTCCATAGTTGCTAGCAAGCCTAGGAAGCCCTGGTGGTGTTGAAGCAAAACTTAAGTGCTCTGTCAGCACCCATTTAAGTGGTTTGTCCCAAAAAACATTCAAATGCTCTGTGCTTGTTAAACTACATTTTCATGCTATAATCACCTTCTAACCTGCACTTTGCCAGTGCTGTGATGAACAAGGGTAAAATAGGTTTTATAACCATCTCCCTCTCCTCTTGTGCTGCTCTGTGACCATGGAATGACCAGCGAGGTGAGGGCAAAGTGTGTCTGGGGATGTTTTAGCCAAGCAGACCAAGTCTCCACAACCCCCCTGCAGACACAAAAATGCAGTTTTCTTCTCCACTTCTGCTTTTCTCCCCTTTTTTTTCAGTCTGTAACACCCTACCGCAGCGAGTCCCTGTCCTGATTAGGCTCTGCTATTATCTATACAATCAAAAATAAAGGAGATGCTAAAAATCCAGCTGCTGGCTCTCTCACTGAGCTCTCAGGAAAGTTCATATCCCAGCCCCTGGTGGTTTTATTTTCCCAATTTTAGTGCAGGAGATAGCAGTAATAGAAGTAGGTTTGGGGGCCTTAAATAGAAAGGGTGGGAGAAGCAGTTATCATCAGGCTTTAGCTTTGAAATGTAAACTTAGCAAAGACTTCCCTGATGAAGTATACATATGGAACTACAAAATGCCACTTTTTATCCATTTGTTTTCCTGACCATAACCACGTTTTCACACTGTCAGCATTTTCATTAGAAGCTCTTTTTGTCAGAGGTTTATAACGAGAATGTAAAGATTTGCTATGGGCTAAATCTCAATCCAAGAGCAAATGTTTATACCAATTCTGAAAACAATCAGCTTGCCCATTTGTAGTTATGCATGTGTTCATCATCTGTTACTGCTTGTCCAATGCTCTGCAACTTCTGGAAGGAAAAAGAGACATCTGGAGGGAAAAAAAAAGCTATCCTGCAGATAGCACACTGTATGTTCTCCTGAGTTATTCAATAAGGTACTACAGAAATGCAGCTTTTCAGTCAATATAAGTATTTTTTGCTTAAGCCTGTCAAAATTATTGTAAAAATATTGTAATGCCTGGCTTAGCCTGGTCTCCTTTTGTGCATTACTTATATGGAATTTTTTGTAAAAATTCACTGGAAATTATTCACCTAATGAACTGAGCCACTTTTGTGATTCCAGGCACAATGAATTCGTTGAAAATGTTTTAGGTTATCTTCTGGACCTGAGGCTTGACAGGGTTTTCCTGTCTGTCACTTCCACTGTGTATCCCACGATGTTCTGGAGATGAGTTAAATGTAAAAGATAATTTACAGTATTTTTTCCTTCTCTGGCTGTGTTGGTTTGAACAAAAAGGTGCATCGAGTGAGCATGTATATAGTGACATTAAAAAAAAATTAACACAAAATAAAGAGAAAAAATATTTGTGCATGTAAGTGTTGCCTGTGCACAATATGACTCAAAATGATTTTTTTTCTGGCTAAAATTCAGGAATCATAGAAACACAGAATCACAGAATGGTTTGATTTGGAAAGAACATTAAAGATCTAGTTCCTACCCCTCTGTTATATGCAGGAAGAACTTCTAGTAGAAGAAATAAAGATAAATCAGGTGCTAATCTGGAAGTTGCCTCTATTTTTACACAGAAGATGCCTCAGGTTGTAGAGCACTTCAGGAAGCTTTGTAGTACTTGGTATTTACATACTGTGCTCAGCGTTACAAGTATTTACTTTATAACAGCATTACAGTCATACTTACAAGTCTTTTTACCCAGCAAATCTCAGGAAAAAAAATAAATTCTGCCCTCATTAGTGTTTCTCCATAAACCACAGTAAAAATTAGTTGATTCACCCCATCCTAGACACAGATGTGTCTCCAAACTTAGCACCAACGTGGCTGCATTCACCCCTAAAGTATGATTAAAGCATTTGGAAAAGTGTGTATAGACCGTCCTGTAAAGCCATCAGGGAATTTATTTTTTCCTTTAGCAAATAATTCATGAGCAGTTATAACTCGTTGACAAATCATTGTGCAGACAATGAAAAGAGGTTTTTTTTCAGGATGGGTCGTGAGCACACATCTGGTATGAATGTTCTCAGAAATCCTTCTCCACCCTGCCATGCACAGCCCTTTTGTTTTGGGGAGATTTCGAGGGAATAAAAAGGCTCACCTGAATATCTGTAAACATGCAGGCACATCAGGAGATCGACCTGGAAAAGAGCAAAAAATTTAAAAGTCAAAAAATTCTTTATTTTTTTTTTAGTTTGACTCACCCAGTTGTGCTTTCAACCAGGAAGCTTTAAGAAGCTAATTAATTATGAGCTAATTAAACTTTGCAAAGTCATTGTGAGACTGCTAGAATTAATAAAAATATTTCAGAGCAAAGTAAATGGAGGCACATAGATTATTTTAGTAAATCAGGTACCAAAGAAAAGCAGTGACAGCAGCAGCTCTCTCTGCCCCATTCCCCCACTCTGTAAACATTTTTGATCTCTCCAAGCTTCAGATTTATCTAGTAAGGGTTAAAGCAAGATTCAAAATCCTATACAAAATCTGTGGAAATATGTGTTCTGCATAAATCTGGGCCACAAAATTAATATACTTGTATACATTTTCCCCATCTGCTCTATTGCTGACACATCCAGCTTGTAGCCCAGAATGTTTTAGAGAAGAAAGGGCCATCTCTATGTTTAGTGCAAGAGTTCAAGTGGAGTTAGAGACTTAGTGCTGCACTCAGGCTTCTCCACTAAACATAGAAAGCAGCTTGGGATGCTTGGGGAAGTTTTTTTTACAGAATGCCAAACTACTGGTTATTGGTGAGGGAAGGAGGAATGGTGGGTTTTTTTTTTTTTTTTTTTTTTTTTTTTTTTTTTTTTTTTTTGGGGGTTNTTTTGTATGTACGTGAGGAATTAAACTGCATATGTAGTGGAGAAAAAAAAGTTTCCTTTTGTACTCTTTCAATCTTGTCAGCTATCATAATAAATGTGTGTGCCTGTGAATGTGTACATATAACACCTATAAATTTTCCATTAAAAAAAAAAAATTAGAAAACGTTCAGTCTCAAGGTCATAGCAAACCTCCAAATATCGTAGGAGTGATTTTAGGGACTGTGACCTGGGAGAGGCAGCTCTTTTCTGATTTGTGACTCCCTCAGCCAAGCTGGGTGCCTGTGATGTGTTTTCCTGGATTGGGAGGTAAAGGAGGTGTCTCCTTGAAGACTTTGTGCTGCAGAAACAATGCAGGAAAGCTTTTTCCAGGGGCTCAGAGGCTGCACTGAGCCTTCCATGGCATGTTAGGAGGAGGTGCAGCCTTTCCAGAGCCCCACACTCCCCTGGTGCCCCAGCCTGTCTCTGCTCCAGATGCAATCAAAGTGTGTTTTCCAGCAGGTTGGTTATATATCCTTGGGAGGGAGGTTGGCCTTTTTGTGCTCTTTGATTCATTCACCACACCAGATTTTGAATCTGAACACGGTATTTTGCCAGAGGTGCCCAGTACTCTGTGCAATTCTGAATTTCCTAAGATTTCCTGTTCCAAATTAAAAATATGGGTGTATATTCACTTTTTTTTTTTTTAATTAACACTCTAATGCACTTTTTTTTGGTATTGTGGCACATCTGTCTTGTGGGTTTATGGGCAAAGAGCTGAGGTCCACATTTATGACTCCAAGTCATAAATTCAGAAGAATCAGTGTGACAACTTTAAGTCACCAAAAATCTCCTCTGGATGTTGGGGTCTACCTGTGGCTTTAAGGTCATGTTTGACTTGTAGAGCCATGTACCTTTATTGTGACTTCTGTAATCTCAATTTCTGTTTCAATAATATTAAAGCCAAAGTACACCAATCAACTTTCTTTTTGCAGTGCAGGTTAGGCTTGTTTTGTTGCATAGGTAGTCTCACATATTTTCCAACAGCCTGATTGTGAGCTCTATCAGAAATCACCTAGAAACTGGAACCCTTGAAAAAATGCCATGGAAGTTACCTGTATTTTGATTATATGATTTATATATATATATACACATATATATATCTAAATTATATATGTAATACATTGTGTATATGTAATACCTAATATATTGTATTATGATTTTTTGATGCCTAGCCAATTAATACAACTATTATAATAGGGTGGGTGGCGGGGTTGGATTACATGTCCTATTTTTAAAATGCCCATTTATTTTTCACCTTCAGCACACCAGAAATCACCAAAATTACCCTGTGAAATTTCATTCCTGGGTCAGGTCCACTTTCCAGTTACTCACTCATCTCCATTGATACAGCAATGCTGCCTTCCACCAAACAGAGACCTCAATATTTGTCTTCTCCACACATTAGTCTTTCCCACATAGGAGCAATGCATCATACATTTATTTGACTTCTGTGGCTTCTGCTGGTGACTCACACTGACTGCTTGGTGGTGCTTTTGCAGCCAGCAGGAGAATTATTTTATCACAATGTATAGTAATTCCCATGTCCAGTAAAACATGAAAAAATTAAGATTATTTACCTTACCTATATGCCAGGTAATATAGTAATTGCTACGTAATAAGGCCTTCACTCTGTGAATTAACTTTTTTTTGTTGTTGTTGCTTTGGAGCATAATATATATTTAAGGGAAAGATAAAGACAAGCAAAAGAGAAAGGGAGACAAGGAAGATGGGTGCAAAGGGAATGGGGAGGATCAGAGAGAGGCTTGTGCAAAGACAACCAAGATATTTGGGTGCAAATAAGAGATTTGCTCACTTTTGCATTTTGAGACTTGCTTGATGGTTGTATATGAATCCTTGCTGGATTTTTGCTTTTGCTAAGCAAAAAAAGCAGGTTTCTTCTGAAATGATCCCTCTAGGAAAGGACAGTGCCCAGCCCACGAAGTCCAAGAGACTATTTATTAATGTCAATCACCAGGTCATCATGTTGAATGACCATATGAAACCTCATTTCCACAGACACTATCCTGGATGAGAGGTAACTTATAACACACTCCAAAATGCTCAGAAACCTCCCAGCCACACTGCCAGGAAACCAGAGAGGTCCCACAGTTTGCTGTTATTACTGCCCTTTCCATTGATGTCCATTCATTTCTTTCTGTGTGAGCAGATCTTTGGGTCACCAGTCCCTTGATCAACAGGGAATTTTTTCCAGATACCCAAGAGGTCCATGCTGCTCTTAACTCTCCACTGCATTTTGTTTCAAATGGCAGCTGTCATATTAGAGAAACAGTGATTTCTTTCTTCTTCTCCCTCTGCCATGCCCTAATCTACCTGTAATAAAATGCACTGAATTGAAATGAGAAAATTCTGTACAAAGATTGGTTGATGCTATTCCAGTTCTGCAGAAATCAGTGGAGGATGTTTTCCTTTTTCACCTGTTCATAAGATTTTCCACAGCCTAGACCAAGGTCAGCTCAGCTCTACACCATGTTCTCTTCCACTTGGTTCAGTCCCATTTCCAGCTGTCCAACCTATGCCCCTTTAAAATGCAAAAAAATTACATGGGGAAGCTGTCACTAATTCTTTTATTTGCTTTAGAGGGTGGACCATACAGAGCAGGGCCATCATTGGCTCTGTGAAAGACTCTGGGTACACCACTTCATCATGAAGATCAGGGGAGAAACAGGCATTTATAGACCTGTTTCATCCTTCCTTGGACCCCTTTTGCCTGTCTCTTCCTCACACTGCTTGCACAGAGGATGCCACAGAAATAGAGGCACTTGGGAATTGAGATTTCACTCCAAGGAGAAGAGCAGAGTGAGCATTTCCAACGAGGGCACAACACATCTTTTGCTGTGCTCTCATTTAAAGCATGCATGGTGCAAAACCAGGTTAGATAAGCATCCAGTGATATGGCTTCTTTTCCTTTTCCTGTTCGTCCTTTACACTTGCAGCCTGTAATTGGAAAGGTGTGAAGATGGGGCACCAAAAATAGAGGGAGAAATCCAGGTGCACAATTTGGTGAGCCATCTCAGAGAAAGAGGGAGATTAAATTGCAGCCAACTGAGAAATTTAGGTGCACAAAGTTAGAACTAATAGTGAACTATCCACACACCATTTTTTTTGGCAGAGCCACGACCCCCTCCATTTGTCCAGAGTCGCAGAGTGTGTGAATGGCTTTGCACTGGAAATGATTCTGAACTTTGCAAATAGCTTTTATTATAGCTCCTCTGTGACACTGCTAGAAAACAGATTAGATCATAGCTCATTTCTCTTTTATTATTCTGACAGTGATTTCATTTGTTCAGAACTTCCATTTTGCCTTTAATATCTCATATGCGGTCACATTTTGGGAGCTTTAGGATGTGCTGGTTCTGCCTGCATGTCTCTCACCTTCGCCAACTCATTACAGAGAAGCATCCTCCCTAAATAACAAATATTAACAAACATGTATGAACTTCAGATGATACAATTCCCAGTTCATTTCCTGGGCTATAACACTGCCAGAGAGGGATCAAATAAAGAGCCTGCCTGATCCCTAAAATAAGGCATGCTAGTGTGGGAAAAGTCCTTTGTTTTATACCAATAAGGGGAAAATATATTAAACACTGCCCATGCAAAGACTAGAGCAGAGAGCCCTCAGCTAGAACTGCAAAAATAAGAGTTTGATAGCCCAAAACAAGCATTTCAGCCCATCATTCTCTCCTGCAATGCATTCCATTTCTGCCCTTTAAAGTCAACAGATTCAGATGCTCTCGAAATGAACGTGGCTGGCCCCAGATTGAGCCCATTTTAAGACTTGTTTGGGGATTTTTAACAACATAAAGTCATTGTCCTGTGGTTCTTTTCCTCCCACCTATGTGATGCTGCCAGAGAGGACTGACCTGGGATTGTATGTATCCAAACATGCCAGCAACCCTTTTGTACCATCGGTCATTGGGATTGCCTGGAACAGCCTTTAGCCTGCTCTGAAGTTATGTTGGGCAAACATCCAGCAGAAAGCAGTTCATTACAAAAGCTGAAAGGTCACTTTTGCACATATAATATCTTTCTTTCCCAGTCCATGGGCAGTAATTAATGATTTAAGCCTAAAAAAACCCAGTGAAAACTGAATACAGTAGAAATAAATAACAATAAATAACCTGCAAAAAAAAATCTCCAATGTTGTTCATGTCTAGCAAGGATCATTACAGTTAGCTAATTTCTGAAGTAGTATCACAGCAAAAAAGCCTTATAATTTTATTTTATACATATTCAGCTGTGACATTACAATGCTTTTTTTCCCATCTTATGTCTGGATCCTTCACCTACAAAAGCCAGCTGAGGGTTTGGTCTTTTTGGTTTGCTTTTTTTTGCCCTTGGATCAGAGAAAGATTTATTTCTGTGACTGCAGATATTTTAAAATATATTTTAAATGTTTTCTATTATTCCCTCCTTCTGCTCTCCACACATGTTAAAATCCTCTCAGAGCAAGGGTCTGCAAAAGGAGCTGGAAAGGCCTCTGTCCTTTTTCTGGGGTTGTTTTCTTTGTGAGCCTGCAAGTACATTGCATCTGTGTGTGTGTGTGTGTGTGTGAGTGAGTGTGTGTGTGTTTGTGTGTGTGTGTGTACATGCACAGGCTTAGTCCTCAGGTGGAACTGTGGTTCCTGTGCTTTCGTTCTCGAAGCTGTTATTCTGGAAGGGAATGGAGGCAGCTGTGTTTACAGCTCAAGTCTTGGCATACATTTACCAGAATCTATTATTCATATCGTTCAGTATCAGGGAGAGATCTCAGGCCACCTGTCTATCTGACAAATTCACCCTTTTGTGAGCTTTCTGTTCATAGCAAATTATGTTCACATTGATGAATTGAGTTTTTATGAGCATTGCTAACTAACATTCTCACAGAAGGCCAGGGGCAATAGACTGCAAGTGTTTCTGGTCCACAAGTAAATGTTAAAAAGAAAAAAACTGCCAGTATTTAAAGACAATTTGCCATGGAGGGATAGTTAAAATATTTGGCAAAGCCATGATATTTATAAATTCAAGAATATCCATAAATTATTATAGATAGTATACTTATCACAAACAAAAAATAATAATAATTCTGCACTGCCCCCTGTGAACGTGGAGGGCTCTTTAGTATTCTGGTGTGTTGACAGGTAGACAGTGATCAAAGCTTCTAACAAATCCTTATCAGGGCTTAACACAAGGTGGCAACAATTTAGTTTTGCAGAGGGGATCTTCCTTTGAAAATCGTGCAGTGAAATCACTGGGACAGAGCAAAGTGAACACAAACTGATGATTTACCTGGGCTTTTCAGCATGGCACTGGTTCCCATCCAAGGAGCCACCAGTCATGGGAGCAGCTATACCCTATAGATTGAAAGATCTGTAGCTGTAGATCAAAATATTTCCATAACAAGAGATTATTGTCAGGATGTGATGGGACAACACTGCCTCTGAATATCCAAATTCCTTGTACCCCTTATTCTATAGATAATGCCAGAGATGAAGCATGACCCACCCCTTAGAGCAAAAGGGGGGTGAGGTGGGCTGCAAGCCTGCAGATACAATCTCCAAATAAATAAACACTCAGCTGCATCAGGTAAGTCTATTTACTAAACTCTGAAGCATCCAATGTGCCATTTAATATGCCTTAGAGCACCTGAGACTCTGCACAAAGTGTCCCAGAAGCTCCTCACGTCTTGGCATGGTTGGAGGATAACGTGGCTACATCAGGGTAACTCCCTGCCGTGGTGAGCTGCCAGCATCTAAGTGGCTGAATCCCACCACAACTGCCATAGGGATGCTCTTAGGGGCCCACAAAAAAAAAAAAAAAAAAGGAATGGCAGTGTGTGGGGATTTCAGTGAGAGACTGGGCAATCATAGCCGCATCACGAGATCAAACTTCCAAAGGGGGAAAAAATAAATCTCAAAAGGAAAAAAAGAAACAGGGAAAAGGGAAAGAAAGGGAAAGAAAGGGGAAGAAACACCCCAGTTTGAAAGGAAAAATGATGCTTGAGACTCCCTCCTTTAAGACACGGAGGACAAAGCCAGGTTGGAGGCAAGGAGCCGCCTGGCCAAGAGCAGTGGAGCACCTTGGCCCCATCCCGGCGGGACTCGGCGGAGGCTCCCACCGCTTCACACCCGCTCCGGGGCTGCCTCTCGCGCGCCGAGGGAAGCGTGGCAGCCCTGCCTGTTGTTTTGATCGGTGCGACTGGAGCGGCTGCCCCTCGCGAGCTTTCTCTGCCACTTCCAAATCTGTACCGCCCGGGGAAACAGGTTGCGCAGCGTGGCCTGCTGATCCGCGCCTGCCTGGCCAGTAGCGTGGACAGAAGGAGCACTGCTGTCGCCGTCTTTCCCGACGTTTCGAGCCGAGGCAGGGGGTGATAAATGCGGTGGGTTGCCTTTCAGTGTATCAGTCAAGCCGCCAGTTTGGGAGAGACCTTTTCCCGTTAGGAGCCTTTGGGTTTTTTAATTTCGCATGTGCCAATCAGGTTGTCAAGTGCTTTGGGTAGATCCCCGCCACCATTTTGTCGACTGGAAGAGCGGCGCGTGAGTTTAAGGAGGGTTGAAATAGCTGAGAGCCTGTTCCAGCT
>VWZU01004017.1:940933-955014 GCA_013397095.1 Sterrhoptilus dennistouni
TTTGAATTGTGAGCAAATATTTGTGTTTGGAAAGGAGCTCAGGTCAAGCATCGCAGCTCATCCTCTCTGCTGGCTCTAACTGCAGTTGGGGAGGTGTGTTACAGCCTCGAGTTGTGCTTTTGCAGAGGAAATATCACCCCGTCCAGATGCTCAAGTCTGCTCTTTCTGCTCAGAAAACCCCTCACGAGGCTCTCCCAGTGCATGAAAAACTGGGAAAAGAGCTCGGCACATTTTCCCTTTGCATGGTGGAACTCAGAGGTGAAACACAGTCATTTCAGTCTGGATCGGACTATCCTTTAGCAAAGTCCTAAGTCTAATTAACCCCCAAAATCGACTGACAAGGTTCATTCCTCTCTGCTGCTGCCTAACCGGTTGTATGTACGCTGGGCATGCGGTACCTAAGTCAGATGCTGCTTTGTTATAATTAGGGCAGCAAATTTTGTTTTCTGTTTGGTACTTGCTGTTACATATTGCATGTAATGTATGGCACTGTTAAGGGAAAAAAATTGGAGTCAAAGTGCCTGGAAAGTTAGGTCTGCTCTGTAGCACTGTGAGATTGTTGACATCTGCCGAGGTTGGAGAGCTCAGTAAGCAGGAAATGGGGTGTCACTCTGAGTGGTAGTTTACCATTATCCTGGCATCCTAATGAAGTGTCTGCAGTGCACAGAGCTTCTGGATGGCATCTTAACGCACGGCTAAGCAAAAGCACTTCTCTCCTTGTCACTGTCATCCATCTGCCTGCACCCTACTGTAGCCAATGGGATGGAACCATGCTACAATGTGCTATAAGCCATTTAGAGTTGCACATTGCATAATCAGTCCCATCAAATATGTAAAAAATGACTATTATTGGTTATTTCCCTCAAACTCTGGCACCTGGAGTTCGATACATTAAAGTTTAACTTTTCTAAGTGCTGCTTCTTCCCATTAATTCCACATATATTTTTGTTAAATGGGAGTGAGTTGCAAACTCATTGTCTTGGGTCTTGCTAGTGGATCGCAAAAGTTGTATGAATATTCATTGCAAATTCCACTTTATATTACACAGGATGAATTTATCAATTGCCCAGATAGAGCGGTTTCACACAATTCTTATTTTCTTTTGCAACAACTAATTCTGAGGCATGAATAAAAAGTAAATCAATTCGGATCACAAATTGCTTATTTTCTTTATAGCTAATATTAGTTAGTTTCAACACTTCTTATAGATTTTTTTTAAAAGCAAGAAAATATTTTACAATATATCTGCAATAGAGGATTGCCACAGTGTACTGTGAGTGATTAAAATTGGGACTTTTATGTTGCATGCAGTAACATTAAAATATCCTGACATTAAAAGTGGTATGAATAAGTGATTTATATATTAATACATTAAAACCTGTGTATCTTAGCCAGCATGACTTCCAGAATATGAAGACTTACCAAACGAAAGCAGAGTTTTGGGCAGTTGATGTGTCTGGGGGGAAAAAAAAATAAAATTAAGCCAACAGAGTACTCTCTTTAAAGCAAGTTTTCATTCCCTGATAACACCAAAGCTATCAAGGACCGGGGTTAAGCATTGTGTGACAGAGCAAGCTTCTAAAATGGGCAAGAGCGAGATGAATTGGCTAAGTCGGGTGTTTATTTATACAAACAAGAGGGCAGAACATAATTTAGTTGCATCAGGAATTTTTCACAGACATTAAAACTATAGCAAACATAACAGCGGGGATGCTTGCACAGCAGCACAGTGGGGAAGCTCACAGAGCGTCTGCCCACACTCCGGCTGGCTGTAGCCAGCGCCATAAGTCTCACAATTTCATTAACACTAGAAAATCCACCTAAACCACCCCGTTCTGATTTAAAAAAAAAAAAAAAATCAAAGGGATGAAATAAACAACCAAAAAAAAGGAAAAAAAAAAAGGATTAAAAAGACCCCAGACAAGACCCGTCTTTCTCTCAGCAGCCGAATCAGTTGAGAATTGTTGGAAAAACTCTTGGCAGGCAGATTTTGCTGTAGCAACAGTGTGTGACGTTTTAACCACAGCAGAAATCTTATCCAAAAACACAGAACAAGGTGAGAAGAGCCTGTAAGAAAACCAGGGAAAACCATGCCTAAAAAGCCAACAACAACAAAAGGTGGCAGATCAATAGTTTGATATTTTATGCAGGATCATAAATCATTGGGGTTTTTTTCAGCAGTTCAGCCGTGAGGCTCGAAAGCATAAAAAAGAAACCATGGCTTGTGATAAAATTAGGCATTAATGTGAAGCATAAATGCCATTTAACATTAAATATGCACAAGCCACCAAAATGCCTGGAAAAAGGGAAATGGGCACTATAGTGAAACTATACAAAGTAAATCAGACATGAATAATGCAGTAGGTTTGAGGAGGGTCACGGGTCAGACCCCAGTACCTTACAAAATAATGAATGCATGTCAGGTTAGAGACATCCATCCCTTCCTAGCCAATGTGAGTTATTGGAGATAAACCCTGGACTTCCTGTTCTGAAACAAAGTGGCTTGTTGTAAACATCTATGTCCATTTAAAATTAATGATTAAAAGAAAGATTCGGTGGGATTCGCTTAAGTATTCTTTATGGACACGAGTGCTAAAGGTTACTTTCTTCATTCATTTTTACCCAGCCACTGTTAATGTTAGAGACACGTCATGTTTTCTTCTGTGCCCAAATGTTTATCCAAAGCTCATTTACAAAAGGGCTTATATAATAGTAAGACAGGGGTTTTTTTCAATGCATTCTTCATTTAGATATAAACAAGAGAGCATCCCCATGGTTTTGCTCTGTTAAAGGGAGCCAGCCGTATTTTTAAAGACAGTAACCCAAATTCTAAATATATTTTCTATGATTCTTTTACACGGCAAAACCATCTGTGATTCACTTCAGAGTATCCTGATCTGCTGAAATTATCTCCTGCGTCTCCCAAAATTTCCCCCAAAAATGCAAAGAGGATTAACCCTCCTCTCATTCTTTATTTGATATATGTGATTATGATGACATGCCCTTCCAAAATTTTCCTGGGGAAAAGAGTTTAACTTTCCAAAATTATTTTTTTTTCCCCCTCAGATTTTCACCAATTCTTAAAATAAAAAGAATGTAATTAAACCCAATATTGTTTATTTTTATCACAACTGCTCTGCTTCCTTTTCTAGACTTAGCTGGAGAATTTAACAGCTGTTCAGAGTGTTTTTCCCTCCTTTTCACCCTGCACTGCTGGGCTTCATGATACAGCACAGGGAAGGGGGATAACTTTTTCCCCACCTATCTGTAAAAAAAACCACATTTAAGGATTTCCTCTCTCCACTTGTGCAAGGTAAAGAGAAAAACCTAAAAATATATATATTTTTAAAAAATCTTTCTACTCAGGGATCTGAAAGAGGAAAATTTCTAAGAATGTGGAACTGAAGGCATTACAGAAATAAAGCAAATACATAGGTATTGCAAACGAAACATAAGATCTTGCATCTGATCTGTTAAATATTCCATCAACAAGGTCAAGAGTAAAGACAAGCCCAGCCACAAAAACTGAAGCGAGAGTAAGCTTTAATAAAAAAAATGAACAGTTTATCCTCTTCAGCTTCTCAAGTGGAAAAACAAATTCTTTTATACTAGAGAAAAATCAAGCGTGTATAGAGCATTTTAAAAAAAAAACCTCACCGATATCAACCATTTTAATGAAAGAGTACCCAATATTTTCATGGAACTATAAAAGGGAGCAAGAGTAAGTGTTACAGCAAAAAGCCTGGGCTCAGCAGCTTTGTGTGGGAAATGGTGAAATGTGACTGTGATTTATAATGAGAAAAGGTATCTACAACATACAATTTTCTACCTAGCTGCAAATAATAATTCATAGTGATGTCCCTTCCAGATAAAATACCTTTGCAATGTAGGACTCGTGTGGTAAAATGATCATGATAAATGTCAGACCAGTGCAGGTAACGGCTTTACAAACCATTAAGATTAGCTGGCTCTTTTTTTTTGATGATAACAGTAACCATGCTGTGACTCTATGTGGTAATAATATCTCAGTACTGATAAATGCCAGAGCCAGGCAGAGGTGTTTATCATTCCCAGTTCAGAAATGCTGACTAAAGTTACCACATGTTGCCTGTTTTTTCTTCTTTTACAATAGACTAACAATTAACAAATAGACCGATGCACAACATAATTTTGTGCAAAATTTCTATGGTTTTTGTGCTTTATTGCCTACCTAAATATCCCCTATGTTCCAATACTGATGACACTGGTAATGTAAGCTCTAAAACAAAGCCTTCTACTTTTGCCATTCTCTCAATAAGTAACTTTTTTTATATAAATTAATATTGAGGGGTGGGGGGAGATATTTTATCTCTTATACATATACACCTCACAAAGAATTGCAGCCTCTGTGTGCAGGGATGTGGTTCCCTAGCTGGTATCTGTGTTAATCAGCACAGAGCAGAGACACTGCCATCGAGAGAACACGATAAAGTTTTACTGCACAACACTTCCTTGTAAATATTTTGCAACAGACAAAGAGTGAGCCCTTCCTTCCACTGAGCTTGCCCCTGCCTCAGTGTCCCAGTTCCACTCATACCTGTTTAATTCTCAGGAAAAAAAAAAAAGCCAAAAAAAACCCCCACCAAATTTAAAAAACCCAGAAGTAAAAACTGAACTACTTGAGAAAATTTGTTTGTGAAGTTGCAGGAGAGGCAAGGCAGCCCCAATATAAATACAACTAAACTAGTGAGATCGTGGCATGTCTTGTCCTGTCACAGCATGGCCAGGGAAGGGCAATGGAGCTGGGGAGGAGTCTGGGGCTCAAGGCTGATGAGGAGCAGTTGAGAGAGCTGGATGTGTTTAGCCTGGAGAAAAGGGGACTCAGGAGGGAGCTTAGCCTCTCTCTGCAACAACCTGACAGGAGGTTATAGCAAGGTAGAGGTTGGTTTCTTCTCCCAGGTAACAAGCCACAGATTGAAAGGAAATGGCTTCAAGTAGTGGCAGGAGAGGTTTAGGTTGGGTATTAGGAAAAAAATTCTTCATTAAAGGGATTGCTAAGCATTGGAACAGGCTGCCCAGAGCAGTGGGTGAGTCACCATCCCTGGAGGGATTGAAGAGCCATGTGGATGTGGCACTGCAGGACATGGTTTGGTGGTGAACTTGGCAGTGCTGTGGTAAAAGTTGGACTCGATGATTTAGGGGACTTTTTGAATCCAAATGATCTTGTAATTTTATTTACGCACACCAAGCAGCACAAATAAAAAGCCCAGAGAATTTTCACCCCCTTTCTATAATAAATTAACTTCTGCAAATTTTGTAGCTTCAGACCTATTTCCACTGGGCAGTTCACCCACAGAACAAAACTGAACAGTAGTAATGGCTTGTGGCAGAAAATGTCAAGGGATGACTGCACTGCAAGGCTGGGGGAGGTTGTGCTGTTCAGAAGTTAAGGTTTTTTGTAGGGCAAACCAAAACAAGAGAGAAATACACAGAAAGTGTGCCGTTCATTATCAACTTCATTATCACTATTGTCAATTGCTTGAATTCCCATAGAATAAGTCCATAAGAAAATTTGGTGGTTTTTCTTTACTGGAAACTCATACCTATGCACTGCCTACTTTTAGGTCTTTGTCTTCCATGTCTATATGATTGTAAAAATTAAAAACAATTTCAATACAAACATCTATATCTGTGGGTATGAAGTATTAATCTCAACAGGAATTGGCAACACATGTTGAGGAAGGAACATTATCCTAGCGATTTTAATTTTTAAATTAAGCTTGATTGCAGGAAAATTTTAGCTTGAAACTTTTTTTTGGTGCAACCTTTAAATCAAGTCACTAATCACCACGTATGCTTATGCAGCACCTACTGCAACTGGGAGTTAATCCTGATTGAGATCTCTGAGTGCTAGGGTAATATGAATATTAAATAGGAACATATACGAAGAATGATAGGTGATAATTAAATCATAGATGATAAGATCAGAAAAGTGTTCTCAGGTTATCTAGGGCATGTAACATGCAAGATGTTTTCCCTACGTCAGACCTACTGGTACCTTATCTAATCTGTTCCTAAATGAAAGCACAGTTGTACATGGCTTTGCTTTAGTTGCAACATCTTAGACAAATCGATGAAAATATCAGCCAAACCTTTCCCACAAAACTATGAATCATGGTAAAACAGGAAGGTATACCTCAACAGGAATGGCAGAACTGTTCTTATCACCCCAAAGGTGAGATTAATGCCCTTAGTGCTGCATTCTTTTTTACTAATTTTAAGTTCGAAACACAATTATTTTTTTTCCTGCAGGAATTCCAGTTGTGGGTTGTTATAGGTATGAGAAAATAGCTACAGTGGAACAGTTTTTCAAAATAATTTTTCACAAGGATGCACTATGAGAAAAAATAGCAAATTTTCTATTTCCAAATATGATGGGGTTGTTAAAGATAGAGATTCATAAATATACTGGATTTAATTATAATGAATAAAAAAATCATCTAGGAAGTGCACCTATCATAGAAACTGCAGCACTGAACAAATGCAATTCCAAAGGATAATTCCATTTAAGATGTGGGTCTCTCAGTTCTTGTGGGTATTTTATCCAAGGAAGATGGTCTACCAGTCTAATAAAATAAGTTAAAAGTAAAAAAAAAATATTTTTTTGTGAACCAGAAAATGCTTTCTTAAAATTAACAGAGAATTTTTAATCTTTGTAAGCTTCTTGTGTTCTCTGTTAAGGTGAAAGAAGGTACAAAATATTGTGGTTTTAACCACATACTCCTGATGACTTTTCTTATAAGGTACCAGCTACATCACTGTGCAAAGCAATGCCTTAATGTGGCACTCAAGTGGTTATTTTTTTTTCTCCCCTTAGAAATCCAGGACAACACCACTCGCATCAAATCCATAAGGAACCTGGTAAAGAAGCTCCCTAGACCCAACTATGACACGATGAAAATCCTTTTTGAACATCTACAGAAGTAAGTAGAACTGTGGTACTGACAGATCAATAATTTTTAAAAAAGGAATTGGTGTGCAGTGTCCTAATCCTATTAGAAGTGTCATCCAAAATATGAAAGATAATTACACTGTTTGGCAAAACTAAGCATGATTTATGGTATCTATGTATATCCTGTTCCTGCACCAAAAATCAGGATGTCTAATCTAAATCCCAAAATTTAACTCAAGTAGAAAGCAGGACAATCCTGTTACCTTCAGTACAGTCAAAAACATTGGGATTACAGGTACATTGAATTGGGCAAATGCAACATGTTCCAGATTGCATGCACTCAGTTTGGCTGAATTTCCCCAGGAATGGCCTTTTTGATGATCATGTTTTCAACACTGAGGTCCCTGCTTTTCCATTGCCTGTACTGTTCTTGTGCTGTGCTGAGGTCAGAAATAACCACTCAAAATAACACAGCAAGTGCTCTTGTCCCTCACAAGGACAAGAACAGTCCTTGCCCTTCAGTTGTTTTGACACAGAACACCTAAGAAATGCTGAGGACATTCTTGGAAGTGCCTCTTTGCTCTCCTGATGTTTCTGAGATACCACAGAGGCAGAAAAACAACCCTGTGAGGCTGCCCCTCATCACTCCCCTGTGGTTTCCACACTCATTGAGCTGCATTTGCAGGAGATGCCGACCCAAAAAATCAACCCAGGGTGTCACGTTCAGGTTTTCTTCTTGTGCCTCATGGCATTAACAGCAATAGTGTACACAGCTCACATGGCTCCAGACACCAACTAGAGCTGTTTGACCTGCAGGATGAGCAGGGAGGCCTCAGGGCTGGGATATGTGAAGGGCAGGGAGCTGTGGCCCTATTCCTCCTTGCTGTTGGCACTACTCACACTATTTTCTACAGTCCCTTTTCAGCCAAACTACCCCTAAAACTGAAGGGACATCAGGATCTGGGCCCCATCAAGGCACAGAGAAGTATTTCATCCCAGGAATGATATACTGATCTCAGTGAGGGAGTGATAAAGGCTCCAAATCAAAGACCACTCTGAGCTTATAATGAATGATGCCTTTATGGTGATCATTTCTTGGCATGTGCATGTAAGAGATGTAGATCCTTTATCTTGTTTTGCAGCTTCCAGCTGAAATGGCAAAATGAAGTCCATATAGTTGTGGGAATGTCCCCATTTCATTAAGCATGGAAGGATTTTAAGCAGTCCATAAAATGACTGAGTTTGGCCTTGCAGAAAAACAGTTTTCTGTGTGTTCATTTGATGTACTGTGTGCACACATTCTCTCCTTCAGCAGGTTATCTAGAGAAGGATGATAATTTATTACTGGCAATGGAAGAATAATAAGGGAAATTATTTCCTGGGAAGAACATGAGTGCAAGGAGTGGGTACACGCTGTCAGCACTGATATGCCATATACAAAATTTACAGCACTCTGTGTGGCATTGATCTTAACCTGAAAAAGTTTTGTTGCCATGTCTTAGGGGAGAGATATCAGGTATACACAATAAGTCTTTGATCTCATAGTTAAATCACTTGATTGAGACTCAGGAGACGTGGGTTCAGTTCTTGGCTTTGACCGGATGTTCTGGGTGACCTTGGGTAAATCATTTAATCTCCCTGTGCTTTGGTTCCTTGTTTACAAAATGATGATAATACTTCCTTTGTCTGCCTTGGCTTTTTAAAGCATAATCTATTTGGGACACCAATTGTTTCCTGCTGTGGATGTGTAGAATAACTAGGGAAACTGGACCCACACTGGTGGGGTTTTTTTAGAAAATAAAATAAAAAGGCAAAATAGAACTGCTAAAATAGAGGGAATAAAATGCCAATAATTCATAATGCAGAGGTACACCGAGGCAATACAGTGGCACAGAGTGATGGAAGGCAGGAAGATGTGACAGTGGAGCCATTTGGGGGTTTAAGCATTAGGGGAGTAATTGTCTGAGTCTCTCTGAAGAAGGTCAATCTTCTCTGCCTCAAACACATCCTCAGGAAAGGATAGGGCTATTCCATAAGCTTTGCTCCATTGATATGGAAGCAACAGTAGAATATATATTGAAAGCACAAAAATCCCCCCTAAAAATAAAACATATGGGTTCACTTGAACTTGTTGATGCTAAAGACAGGGGGTCAGTCTGAATGATCTCATGGCTCCATAAACAAGAATGAAGTAGTGCACTTACATTTTCAGTAATGATGTGATGCTTATATTTTGCAAATATAGACAATGTGCATTTGTTTGGGTCGGTCTAGGAAACACAACTTGTTTGCAGAGGTTACAAAATGTAGAGTTATATTAATTTTGGGGACACTCTTCAGCAGAGGAGTGTCAGTGTCCCTCAGCATGGACTTGCACCACCCCCTCTGATCACAGGCCTTTCTCAGGGCAAATCACAGGAGTTTCAAAAATTTCTTGTTAGTTGGAAAAATAACTAAACTGGCTTTATTTCAGCCATATTACTGCAGTTTCTATATTTGCTAGTTGAGATGGCTGTTCTTGCCCAGGGTTGAACTGGTCTTAAGGGGGTTCTGATGAGGAGAAGATCAAGGATTGCAGCTATGCTCTTTCCATGGCATTCCCCTCTTTCTCCTACCCTTCTCTTACTCCTTTCTTTCCTGTCAGACAGACAGAACAGGGCTATACAGACCTGGACTATGGGGCTGTTTAAGCCTGTGATTTCCATACAGCACGTGAGAGCATCTGCCTCACTGACACTCAGCACGAGAATCCAACCTTTGCCTTTTCCTAAGCCATTCTGCAGCAATGCAGTCTGCAGGAGCAGGTCCAGATCAAGCAGAAATAACAATGAGAAATGCACTTCAGAAGGGTCCTCCTTAGAAACCCAGACAAAGCAGGTGATGAGAGAGTCTGTGAGAAAGGCCTGGCAGCAGGGATTAACACCCATGCCATATATCTCTCTTAAACCAAGCTCTCTGAAGCTGCAAGAAGTCACAGTGCAGAGTCTGCAGCCCACAGGAGGTGGATTAAAAGCAAAGCTTGGGGCTGCAGTACCTGTTCTTTCAAGATTTCGCATTTGATAGGAAAAACCACAACCCACTGACGTCCCTGTTCATCTTTCCACGAAATCTCTTCTACTTAAAAGCAAAATAGACAAAATATGGGGCTGAACAGACATATCACATAGCTCTTGTCAGTCTAATTCCATAAGGAATCGCTCTATTATGACTCATGCTGGAAATAATTGAGCACAACTACTATTAGGCTATTCGTTCTTCTTCCCAAAGATGAGCAAATAGACTTTACACAGGAAAAAAACAACAAAAACCCAACCTGAGTAGAGATTTTCATGAATAAAGGGCTACAGCCTGTTCTACTCAAACATGTTTAGAGAATACTTGCTTGCTCTATACAGGCAATATATTTCTGCCCCATACATCAGTTCCACAGGTCTCCTCTCTTTCCTCTTCCTTATTCACAAGTGACTTTTACTCCCAAACAAAGTGAGCTACTCACAGGTATGAGATAAAACTGATGCACCTTTCTGGTGCCATTTTTTGGGTGCACACAGGACATCAAATGACGCAGAAACCTTGTCCTGTCTCTCTGCACAAACATGAACTGAGCACAACACATCCCTATCTGAGAAACCATTATATGTACCAAATAATTTACTCACAGAATTGTAATACAAGTTAGGCAGAAGAATTTGACCCTCCACAGTGTTTTACAACCTGTTTTCACCAGAACACCATGAGGTAGCTGTTACACACCCATTGGGAAACTGAGGCACGAGAAGTTTAAACAACTAAAAGGCTCAGCAAAAACCAGCAACACCATCTAAAAACCTGGAGGGGATATTTTTTTTTATTTGCACAGAGGCTTCTCCAGTGACCACAAAAGTTCCCTCTTCTCCCTCATGCAAAATGCAGCAGGGAGGAGGAACACCCTGGCTGGGTCCTCAGCACTGCGCTCCGAGCTGGCGAGGGCGGACGCCGCTCTGCTCCAGAAGCTGTGTGCCTGCATTATACAGCACTGTGCCTGAGCTCATAAGCTGTGCTTATTAATGTTAAATTAATGAATCTCAGCCTGCTCTGCTTATTAGGTTGAGCTCCGTGCCACCACAAGGCAGCTCTGCGACTCCCAGACCCCGAGCTGTGTCATATCTGACCAGGCTGGAGCACAGGGCAGCCAAGCTCTGGTCTGGCTGTGCCCATCCGTGTGGACACCCCTGCGTGGGCATGTGTCAGAGGCAAAAACCCCTCTCCTTGATCCTGATTTCCCTGCACAAAGGCAGGATAATGTGTGTTATTTACAAAACTATAAAAGGGATGTTGAAATAATTAAACGGGAAGGCAGGGGCCAGCTCCCATCCCTCTCCCTTACGTGGGAAGCGCGGAACCCAGATGCCCAACTGTGGAAGATATTCTTCCAGCAGCAGCATCTGCCTCCTTGGCAGGCACTTCAGGCAAGTTGTCTGGGGAGCTCTGCAGTTGCCTCTTGGTTTATCACGTGGATCTCTTAATGTGCCCTATCTGGCTGGCTTGTCCAGGCTGGAGCTGATTTGTTTTAATTCACCTTTGAATCTAAGAAACTCTATTTATTTTGCTCCATTTTCTCCATACTCTACGTAGCAGGGCAAGCAATTTTCAGATTCCACCCAGGCTTTCTGCCCTTTGAGACGGAGAATGTTGGTTTTCTTCCTGGTTGTCTTCCCCCTCTGCCCAAATTCTTCATTCTTACTACTAATTGTTTGCATTGATTTCACTGGAAAAACGCTCCTCATCAAGGTAGAAATATATATCTAAGACAAACCCGCTGATATTAATATATTATTTTTTAAAAGTCATAATTATTTATCTTCAGCTGTTCTTGACAAAAAAACCAAACTCCCCCCATGTTCATAAGTCAGTGAAAGGAAAAAAAACATCTAACCTTGAAAAGAGTGGGGAGGAACAGTCCCCTCACATCAAACCTCACAACCTTTGGCAGCAACAGTCTGAAAAACTGAGGTTTTTCCAAACTGTATGCAACTAAACAGACTTGTTTCTACCTATCAAAAACTAAGAAAAAAAAGAAAATGAGCAGAGCCGTGCATAGCCAGCAGCCCACAGTAGCCCCCACACCAGGACACAATGACAATGTGATGACAAATCCAGCAGCAGCACCCAGAATTCTGAGGGAAAACCAGAAAATGAAGCTAAAGTACAGCATATAGTAATGCTAAGCAGGGGATGTCTGCAAACTTTTTTTTTTTTTTCCTCCAAAGTTGGTGGAGAAAAGATGTAGCAAACATATGTGATTTTCACTTGCTAAACTACGTGTCATATCAGCAGTTTTCAGGCAGGCTCGTGTAATAAATGTAGGCTCAGGAGAACCCTTTTCTCACGCGGCAAAAGAACAGATTACACTAAGAACCGTGCAAGTTTTCTATCAAGAAAAAGAATAATAATAATAAAGCTAAAAGCTACTGAAAACTAAAAACAATCACCAGAATGGAGGACTATGCAAAAAAAAAATCTATTTAGTGAACCTGTGGAAGACCTAAAACCCAAAATGTGGAACGGGCACTTAAGTTTTCCCTCATGAAGAATGCCCAAATTTAGAAAGGTGCAGAAGCCCTTAAATGAAAGCACAAGAAAGACTGTTTGTTGAAATTATTTTCTGAATCAAGACCTTTCTTTATAATCAGTCAGCTCATGAGCAGCTTTTGGTTTTCAGCCATGGGACAGCAGCAGGGAGAAAAGTTTAACTGCGCTCCTACAAGCTTTGGGGGAGCAGCTACTGGAAATGTGAGGAGGAGAAACATCCTCCTTCACCAAAGGCGTGAGTAGGTGGACTGACCAGTTACATAAAAGACTCAGGTATACCTGACTGGCATTTTAAGATTTATATTAAATTATTTCATCATCTTTTAACTTGAGAAGGGCAAATAGATATTGAGATGTGCTTTTGAGCATGTGTTTTTCTCAGTTTCAGCTATGGAGGAGTTTTACAAAAGAGCTGGAGCAATGCCAACACTCATCCCAGTTACCACAGCTTCCGGGGGCTCATTTTGGGGGAAGGAGAAGAATTAAACCTTTTTCCTCTCTGTTAAGCACACATCACTCTGCTAAACTCACTCTTTGGAAGTGGACACAAGAAAAAGTGCACCAGACACAAGCATGCAGAGGACAGGAATAAGAGTAAATTTTGGGTTAAAGGAAAAAAAAAAATCCAATCTCTCAGAAGCATCTTTGTGCATTTTGATTTTTGGGGTTGGGGTGACCTGCTACTGAGAGTTTTGCAGTCATGCCAAATCCTGCTCTTTGAGGAATAAGAAAGTTTACAAAGTTTAGTTCTTCCCCAAAGAATACCTTACTGCTTAGTTCTTTTAACAAGAAGCATGATGTGTAATTAAAGCCACATTCTCACCCCTTGCTTCCATCTACTTCCTATTTCTGCAACTGTATTTAAAAATATAAACCCTGATTTTCATAACAGTCAGGCAAATAATTGCACTCAGCACTCTTCAATGCTACCAAGTACTGAACTGGTGTATCAGCAAATAACAGAATGATAAAAATAATTAACATAGTTTTAATTTAAATATTTATGACACAGTTGACTCTGTGGCTGCACGGCACCATTGTGCTGAGTGCAGTACACAAATCCTGATAGATAGAGGCCCTGTTTCCAAGAGCTCCTATTGTTCATCCCACATTACTCAATATCAAACGATCTCAAAAAAGCTTTTCAAACATTAATTAAATCTCCTAACTTCCTTTTCAGGTCAGTAAGTTTTATTATCCTAGTTGTGTAGATAAAGAAAGTGAGGAATGGAAGAGGGTGAGGCACTTCCTCACCACGACAGAGCCAACACTTCTCACTTCCACTCTTTGCGCGCCCCCCAATCCCCCAGCTGAGCCCCCCAAGCCTTTGAAGGCTCATCCATGTGCTGTGGGTGTACGTGTGCATCTGGCCAGCACATCCCAGGGAAGGCTGGTTACTGCTAAGGACTCTTCAGTTAATCAGGACCACGTGAGGATCCTGCTTCTGGTTTGCACTCGCACCAGCTTCAGCAAAATATCACCGGTGGAGTTAATTTATGTGATTTTGTAACCTCTTAATATTGCTTGGGGTTAGTGTTCTTTCCAGCTCAAATCCTTTTTTTTTTTCCTTTTTTTTTTT
>VWZU01004017.1:955059-982559 GCA_013397095.1 Sterrhoptilus dennistouni
GTGTTTGTTTTTTTTCCCGCCTAAATTCTTTTTTTTTTTTTTTTTTTTTTTTTTTTTTTTCTTTTTTGTTGGCCAAAATTAGGAGTGCTCTATTCATTACAATGGCTTTTTCCTCTTTTTTTTTTTTTTTTTCCTTTTTTTATTTGGGGAGATTGGGTCCTAACACACTAACGTCCACAACCAGGTCATCAAAGGGTAAATTGCAATGCTTTTCATTTTTGTGCCTGATGATATGTGATTTTTTTCTCAGAATTAAGGTTTTGAAATAAATAATTTGCTTGAAGTTTCTCAGATATTCACTGGAACTTAAACAAAAAAAAACCAAAACAAGAAAGGCTTTAAGGCCAAAATGTCAGGGTTCTATGCAAAATAATTAATATAACACAATAGGATCTATTCTACTATTGATTGAAAGGGAATTTATGCAGGTAATTCATTAAGGCTAGTTTGGCATGTAAATCCCCCAGCACTTTGATGGGAAAACAGACCCTGTTTTTATTTTTTTTTTAAATAAGCTATAAAATACTTGATTTTCAGTGGCAAATATATAAAAAGCAAAAGCAAATACCTGAACAGCAAGGGCCCTGCTCTGTGAGGGTTCTGGAATGACATTAGATCAAATCCTTTTTCACACACTGCAAAAGAGGCAACAATCATTTCAATCACCATGTTAAGAGAATCAATACAATTTTTCCTTCCAGAGAATGGTACTTTACATTCCAATGTTTACAGGCTATCACCTTCATACATCTCTTTTTGTGGTCAAGTGTATGATTACTACTTCTGACAGGGTATTAGTGATTTTCTTATGAAGATCTACAAATTCTCGTAAATAAAAACCAATCTGAAAAAAAAAAAAAAAGAAGAGCAAATCTGTGGACTGGAATGCACCCTACTTGTAATGGGAACAAAAAGCTGGCAATGAAATATAAACCTAAATCACAGCAGAATGACCTACTTTAAGGCATTTGCCAAAGAGACAGTGTTTTAGACAGCTCCTCTGAAGTAGCGTCTTTATGTCTATGCCATCTGCAGATTTATTATTGTGCTTTAGAAAAAAAAAAAAAAAAAAGAAAAAAAAAGGAAAGAAAAACCTACAGTATGCCTGAACAAAACTCAGCTTCATCTATAGAAAGATTCCAGTACTGTGGGCACCACACCCACACCTACTGATGTGGTCCAAGTTTTTTCTTTAGAGGCACCTAATTAAGAAACCCTGACTCATTTACATGGATATGTTTGATCTAAATTACACTCCAAACCACACCAAATTAGGAGCATCTGTGAATGCGAAGTGTTTGTTCCCAGTGCCTGGTAGAACAGGGCCAGTTCTGGACGGCACATGTTCAAGTGACGAAAAATATTTCAGATGTAACATACTTCTGAGACCCACTTTTCCACTAATAATTCATAATGAGTTAAACCAGTATCTCTGCTTCAACGATTATTTCAGGCTGGGGAAAAAAAAATAAAATGTCATTTTACTTTTCAAAGGAAGGGCAGGGGGAAAGCAGGACTGAACAACCACCAAGTTTGGTGGGGCATTAACACAACCATTAGCTGCAATTTAAATCTGTGCAGTGCATTTGGTTTCAGATATGCTTTACACCTAAAGCCTGGACTGAAGGAAAATATAAATTAATGATTGGTTGTTGTTCACAAACAAAACCTTCTGCCTTGGTGAATGGTCTTCCCTCATTAATCAGTTTTCCAGAGGAGTCTGGGTGGAGGGCAGGGTCTCAGCCCAAAGAGGCAGCACCCTACGTAATACTAACATGAAAAATTCAAGACCACCAGATTTGAGAGTGGTGCCTCCCTTTCCAGGCTGCATTGCTGGTGGCTGACTGTGCCTGCTTGCAGCCCAGAAAGCCACTTTGTACAAAAACGGGTCCTGTGGCAATTAGGAAACTTTTATCCCGCTTTCCCATCTCCCACTAAGAGCGTGCAGGGGGGCTGCAGAAGCCACTGGTTGCTGCTTTGCTGCCTTGCTGACAAACTGAATAAAAAATAGCCTTAATCTCACTCTGAGCAGCCCAAGAACCAAGGAGTGTAAATCCGAATTCCACGCTGGGTTTGCAATTCCCAGCCCACTGGCACAATTTGGCACGACCTTTGGATTTGGCCCATAGTGTTTGGCAGCCACCTTTTATTCTTTCCATCTTTTATACTTTGTGAATAGTCCAAGTTACATAATGCCAGTGACAATTTGTTTATGGCGAGCATTGGAGTCACTGTTTTATGATTACATTCAAACTTTAAGCCACATTTTGACATCTAAGGATCATCTTGCATTCTCGTGTACTCTATACAATGAAGGTTTGTGTTCCAGTAAGGAGAGGGGGGAGAGGAACTCTATAAATAACATGACTCCTTTTGTCTGAAGAGATTTTAATACATTTGTCTGATCTACTGTTTTTGCAGTAGCTAGAATATAATTTGAATATATTAATATTTTCAGCAACTGTGCTGAGAGAGCCCAGTTAATAACTTATGCATGGGTGTATAGATTCACTTCAGACAGAGGTAGTTTTTAGCCCTTATGTTGGTAATACTTAGAAACACACAATGAAAGAGCCTGTTCTTTCCTCCTCTTTGTTGTGGGCATGCATTGTGATGGTATGGAGCCAGTGTTCTTTCTGTTGTCTACACAGCCTGGATTCAATAAGCAGTTATATATGCATATTATGACAATGTGGTCAAGGAAACCAGATTTTTTTACTATACCTTCATGTGCCTGTACAGTATAAAATCTGGTATTTATTTTTCTTGTCCTCATTCAATATGTTAACAAAATCATAATTTGATACAGGTTATGTTCACTTTATAATTAAAATTATAGAGTTAGATGAAAATACAGCAAGATGTTGCTGAATGGAAAATATTTATCTTTTCGTACATTACGCATTATGGTGCTATGTAAAATCATAAATCTGTGAAGCAGCTCTCTCCAGCCAATTTGTCTCCTCCTCTGGTCCACAAGATGCAACCAGTTACCTCCTCTAAGTTGAGGATTCTATACCCACCTCAGCCCTGATGTTAGATAGCACCACCACAGCCTCTCCAGAGCTTTGCTGTGGTCTTGCAGAAGAAGATCCCTTGCCATGGAGACAAGCCAAGGAAAAAGGAACTCAGAAAAGTTCTGTAATTTTTACAGCTCCTCCCGTAGCTCTCCTAGCACCTTCATGGAAAAAGCACAAACTCTTTTGCACCATGTTCTCTGTGTCAGCACTAGACTCAGGCTCCCCAGACCACCTCAGGATAGCACTTCATCCATCTGGAAACTGTTCTCACCTCCCAGATCATTGCCATCCACGCTGCCAAGTGCAGGCCTTCACCAAACACCATCAGCAGCCACCATACAATCAGCACAGGGCATATGGGACAGCCCTGGAGCATATGGAAGCTTTCCAGTAAGTGAAGTTTACTGGGAACATCAGTTTGCCTTGTTCAAACTCTCAGTCCAGAGAGGATTTCCACAGGGCTGTGGCAGCAGTAGTAGCAGGCAACTTTAACCACCTCAGACAACCCAGATTGTTTCCATGTCTGGATAAGGGTCTCATAAAAGTGTCATCAGAATGAGGAGTTTTCATTCCTTCAGAACATCTACCCCATGGAAGTCACTGCAGCTGCTCTGGACTCAGAGCCAACCCTGAGATTTCTATCACAGGGCAGATTTCAAGTCTTGTTGAACACGTTTTGGATCTCACCTGGCCTCTATGGTGAGGAGCTGCTTAACCTTTCCAGATTATAAAGTAAGAACTTTCCATTACTTGTCATATTAAATTATGACAGCTCAGTTTATCCAGCTTTGCATCCTGAAACTACAATATGTGCTTGCTAAAGAGGCCCTTTCTAAGTTTATAAATCCATTTTACAAACATTCACTTCAGGCTAGACATTTTCTGAGCACCTACAGAGAGGTGTCCTGGAAACCATTTACTGTGTCAATTGTCCTAAGACTGATGACTGATAATCAGGGCCTTGATATCAACAGCAAGATTGTCCCTGTTGTTCCTAAATCCTTCAATCTCTGTCGAACATGGTTTGGGTTAGGAGGTCTAAGAGACTCATATATGTTTTCTCACCAGTTTTTTTAATTGTGGGTTTTGTTCAGGGTCAGACAGAAGCAGATATTGGCAAATCTGGTCACTTGAAGCTTCAAAGATGAAAGAAATACAACTACTGAGAGAGGTAGGGCTGACTGTGTAGAGAAAAAAGACTTTGTAAAGTATCTAAGGCAGTTAGACCAGAGTCATCTGAGACCAGCACATGTGTGAATGGGTATTTGACTTTAAAGGAACTAATGAGAAAATTCAAAGCTAGTTTAAAGCCAGGAAATATTGCAGAACTTGCAGTACTACAAAAGGTGCTTCTTAAAAAGACACAATATATGGAAAATCCTCCACTCCAGGCAGTCCCTGCATTTAGTGCAGAGCACTAAGCACGTGCACAAAAAAATAAACATCAAGCTAAGGTGAGCGGACAAGACAGACAAAGTGTAAGTAGAAAAGACAATGCTGACATAGTAAATTCATTGCTCAAGGGCAAGTAAAATGTAAATAAATTTAAAGGAATCAAAGACTCGTGGCACATACTCACTAGTGCATTTAAGAGCTGCGTTCATCCTACTCGTGCTCAGTATCAGGGCTGAAACAATCATGGTGCTGGGAGGCATGTTAAAGCATCTTTCAAATCTGATACAAATGCAGTGCATATATATTGCAGTCGTAGCTTGTGGAGAGCTCAGAACTGAACCTGGAAGAGAAGGAATCCTGGTTGAGGTCAGATCCCACAGAAAATCATCTCTGTTGGGTAGATGGCTGCAAAAAGACTTTCATTTTAAACAACAAGATGGTGATAACACAGGATGAAAAATATGGAGATTTTATACTGGGGGAAGTTAATTGGCCAACATTTGAATTTTTTTCATTATTTAAAAAAGACTTGAAACAAAATAATTTATGAAGTAATTACAATGCTTTGATTTGATATTTCTAAAAATGATTCAGTGATTCTATGATATAAAAACTCAGAGAAAAGGAAAACTTTAGTGAGAGTTTGTTCCATGACTTTCATGGAATTCTTTGCCACCTTCTCTGATTTCAATGTCAAAAATCACTAGGTTTCTCACAGAACAGGATAATTCATTTGTGACACTGGACAAAACCAATGTGTGGATAGTGAAACTATGTTTTCACGGGCTTCTCTAGACTCACAAGCAAAGATGATTTCTGAGCTCAACATCCCAGGCTGAAATTCCACTCAATTGCCCCTTCTGGGCTCTAAGTCAGAAAGTAAACCTGTCATATCCAGGGCTGAGTTATTTGCTGTCAACTGGATTACAGCACAAAATGCTGTAATTGAAGGCTGCAAGAGGTTATAGATTGAACATAGTCAAAAGCAGTAGCTCCACTTAGTAAAAGCAGATAGCACCCAAAATGAGAAAAGTTAAGCTCTTATAAGGTGAAATTCTGACTCCGTTGTGGCTTCCAGTTGCTGGGATTTTTGTCAGTGACTTTCAGAGTAATCAAAATTTCACTTGCTGCCCAGAGAGGGATGCTGCAAATGGTGTGATGAAGCGAAAGTTAAAATAACACTTAACCTGGGGCTTCCGAAATACATTTTCTGAGCAGAGACTACTGTCTAACTCAGTGTTTTCCTGATGTAGCAATGCAGACAGCCCTTCAGGGGACCAAGGGGATAAAGCTGTGCTGCTGGAGTATAGCTGGGATGTGCAGCCAGAGCCACCCTGCTGTAAATACTGAAGCTCCCATTGTTCAGCACCCTGTGGGACAGGGGGAACTGGACCACTTAGGCATAACTGTAAGGTACAGTTTGTGAGAAGTGATTTTAGAAAGCTGTAACATCACTGAATACCTGTGGCAGTGCTGACACTTTCCACCTGAGTCCTTCCTTTGAAAGGCAGAGATTGCTGGAAGAGAGAGCATAGAAGTGTCTGACAAGTGCATTAATTTTACTGGGAGCAGGAGGATTAACTTTTAACACGGAGTCTCATCATCTTTCTACCTTCCAAACCAGTAAATCTAAACCAAAGAATGCAGTTGATTTGCCTCTGGGAAGAAGGGGCACAGGGTCTCCTGGGTGTTTTCCATGTCCCCTCTGCTTTGGGTGTGCTGCTCAGAGTGGCTTCTCTCACTGAGTTACAATCCAGAACTGGTAGCTCTGCTTGTACTTTCTGTTTGTCCATCAATAAGCACATCAAAGCCTCAGTGTCCCCATCAGAAAACAATGCTGTTAATAACATTAATCCACCTTTATTAAGAGCCTTTAGCTCTACTGAGGAGCACCGAATATTATTAAGACAAAGACAAGAGGATAATAAGGAAACGTGTTTTTTCCCTTGCTGACCTAGTTTCTAACCTCACTTTAAAATCTTCCCTTGATTTTAATTATGCTTAATCTAAAGCTAAGCTCACAAATCTAGCAAACTTAAGGGGCTGCTTTTAAGTGAATTTTCTCGCCTGTCAGAGTTCCTCAAGCTCTCTGTGCTACAGTGAAGAGTTTATTTCCAGTCCAGGCTCAGGGTTGGGGCATTTCTCTGCCAGCACAGTGACTGCTGGGCTCCTGAGCTCAGGCAGCACCTTGCTCCACTTGAGCCTGGGCACCACAACATTCTTCACAGAACAATTGCAGTCCTTTTCTCATCAGCCATAGCCAGAGGCAGCAATAAGGGTGAAGGATATCTATCATGAAAAGTCCAGTGTCAATGTGTTCCCCCAATTTATTTACTGACCTTCAATGCAACAGCCATACTCCTGACCCTCATGAGATGAAGCCTAAGGGGAAATGGCACTGAGCACCAATTCCATATCCTGTTGTTCTGTGGTCTAAATTAAGTGCTAATTAATTACCACTGGCATCTTTGGCATTGCCTGTCAAATTGGATTTAGGATATCCTTTCGCTGTTTAAACAAATAGCCCTACATCTAAAGCTAAAATCCCAAGTGTCAGCATTTTCTTTACTTTTAAATTTTTATTTTAAAATCCAGTGGGTATGTACATGGATTTTGCAGGTAAAATTCAAATAAAAGAAACAGGAATTGATATTGTCAATTTTGATTAATAGTCCCTCATTAATAAACATCCTGTTATTCAGTTTCCACCTGCAGTTGCTGATGTTGCCTGGAATCAATTAACTCATATAATTTGATTTATTTTACAAAGACATTTTTGGATGTGCTGTGCTGATGATAAAGGTTCTATATTTACAATTCGTGATTTAAGCGAGATTGTTACTAACTGCTTTTTATTTTTAATGTTACAAGAAAATGTAGCTTCGGGCATTCTTGAACAAAAATATTTAAGCAATTTAAAAAAGTTAAAGCTTTATTTATTTAAAACTATCTGTTGCCTTCTGAACCACACAGACCACAAAAGTGTACAAATCCAGGACCTATGACAGGTTGGTCTTTACAATAAGCTAGTAGAAGCTAGAATTAAAAGAAGAAGAATTTTAATTCTACAGAAGTAGAATTAAAAATAAATTTAAGAAAAAAATCAAGCACAGCAGAAGTTACAGCACCAGCAAAAAATACATTTTAGGCATTAAAGTGCTGTACTTCTGTCTGAACACATATTATTCTACGCAGTCTCACACTGCCTTTATCACTCTCTGATCCAAACACCTCTAAGTGCATCAGCATCTGTCCAACATCTGTCACAGGAGGGTTTTGCTCTCTCCCATCCCCTCCCCAGAGAGAAGCTCATGCTCACAGTGCCTGTGTGGCTTTTGAGCAGGGGCTTGCTCTTGTTTGAGCTACATTTGCTGCTACAGGGCTACTAAAGAAGGCAAAAAGGAGTGCCTTCTCCTCCTTGAGAGCTGCAGCCAGAGGAGTCCAGGATGCTCCTTGAGGAAGTTCATGGCCTTCAGCTGATTCCTACCAAAAGGCTGTGCCCAAACAGGCAAACTGCAGGCACAACAGCAACATGGACTAGCCAGATCTGTCTTCTTCACTGCACCAGTCAGAACCTGCTTGTATTCACTCACGAAAAATTAAAAGGCAAGCCAAACCAGGAGGACCGAGTGCTGGCTGTCCGGAAGTGGAAGAACCCAGCAGGTCACCCAGTTGGATCAGTGTTCCAAAAGGGAGACTTGGAATTTTTGTAATAGGGAAGATTCTGTGGAAAGATATTGAATCCACCTCTTTGATACAACTTGGTTTGGGGGAGTGGGACCTGATCCTTTGTTCACACCAAGGTCTCTGGTGGAGCCACAATGTGGTGACAGGTTCCTGCCCTTGCTGTCCATGCTCCAGTGCACCCCTCCTGATTTTGGAGCTTCTGTAACTCAGAAGTTACCAGAAAAACAAACAATCCCAAGGCTGAGGTGCAGATAAACTGTTACCCATCTCACAGCTCCACAGTGGAGCAGGAGCACCTCCCCTTGTGCAGAGGAACAAGCAGGACTTCTCCAAAGCACTTTCCTGAATGAAGCCCCTCTAGAGGCTGCAGTATCTTAGATACCTAAATGTGTTTTTACTTGCTATCCTCAGCCACTTAGAAGATAAAGTCTTTCTCCACTCAGAAGATAAAGTCTTTCTCCACCAGACAGACATTCTGTGAGGTGTGTGCAAAGGCAAGAGTCCATATGCTCTTCTGCAGGGTCGTGGCATGGGAAGCAAAGTTCACCCAGCACTGAGACTTTATTTTTGACTGTTCTCTCATTAAACCAGGCTAAGCCAGAATAAATGCCTTTCTTCAGCTTTTCACAGTCTATGCAGCCAACTGTGAAGCAATGTTCGGAGTTAGTTCAGTTATTATTCTCATTTAGGGCCAGGCTCCAAGGCAGTTCATCCAGGGAAGGGCTCGTGCTGTGAGATATGCAGGGGATCCCCTGAGGAAGCCCATCCTCCACCAGGTCCCTGTCAGCTGTCCAGGTCCTATATATAGCCACCCAATGGTCATATTTAAAGCCTGGTCTGTGGAGGAAGACAGCATCAAGTGCTCGTTCTTGTATCCCAGAGTGACTGAAGAGAAGGGATTTTTCCCAAAGAGCTGTAACACGAACCCACAGCTGCAGAACACAGGAAGCCTATGGAGTTTCTGTAGGCCAGGAGCCATCGAGGCTATTTTCAGCAAAAGCAAGCTCTTAAGTATGTCTGAACTATTTCTGACCCCTCTTGTAACATATTCTACGCCATGACCTGGTTTCTCTATTACCAGCCTAGCTATTGTTTCAAATTCTACCTATGGAACAAACAGGAATTTAAAATGCCTTCATGTTTTACACAGCTAGATGCAAGTAGATTAAAAGTGTATTAGTGCACTCTGACCCCTGAATTGTGCTTGTTTCTTGCAGAGGAAACCACATGGCACATTTGGAAAAGGACAGACATTGTAGTGTTTTGGAGCTCCTCTATAAGCAGAAGCCTCAGGTCTCATTCCCAAACACACAAATTTCCATGCTCCCATCACAATGTGCAGATCTCAAAAGCTGAGGCCTCCACTGGTGATGTTTGCATCTGCTCAGCTTCATCAGCTGGTGAATGCCACTGTAATGCACCTGAGCAAATCACCCATACAGCCAGGACATGGAAAATAATGAGGTTTAGTCTACATTCATAAAATATCAAGAATCTGAATTTAATGCTAATTTTGAAATTTATCTATGTAGCAGTGTAAGGAATTGAACAGTTTATGCAAACAGATTTTGTGTCATCAGGGGCTCCCCTTACCACCAGGTACCTCCATAAGTTTCCCAGGATGGAGTTAAGTAACACACAGGCCCTGCACTCTTCCTCCACACTGTGTGTATTTTGGTTTCTCTCCCCAGCTGGTGCATCCAGCTGTCTATGGATATCTCTGCAAGATTTTGATCTGTTATAGGACCCCTATTGTTTGTACTTTAAGAGGACTCTCAAACCTGCAGTTCACTTGTCTTTTTAGTACCAAAATCCACCCAAGTTCTTCCCAAAGAAGGACAACTGCAGCTGGACTGAAATAAATTGGCGACAGAAAATGATGTGGCTGTGATATGCTGTAGCTCAGGACAGTGTGTAACAGGCCCTAAATGAAAAGGAAATATGTGGAGAAAAAAACCTGATAGTTTAGGTTATCTGTGCATCATGTTGTAACTGTGGTTCCTTCCTCACACTGAAAAACCCAGCTGCAAAAGCCCTGCGAAAATGTGCTTATACACACACAGACATTATCACTTCCTAGGATGGTACGTTTTATTATCAGGTTATTTTCCAGTACATTTGGCACAGTTAAGGTAAGTATATTAACTTTACTTCCAAATAAAGAAAACAAAGTTGTACTGAATGTCTCAGCCACTGTCAATGAGTTAAGAACTGACAGGAGGTCCAAGTAATCAACCCTGTCTACAGCACTGAGCTTTCCCCTGGGACACCTCCTCTGATCATACAATGTATCTGACTGGCATGGATGTAGAATTGCTTTCAATAAAGATTTTATTTCAAGGTTGGATGATTCCTTCCCAAATGTCTTGTCACTAAAGCAAAGTATACCTGTTATTTTTTAACTCCTGTGAACCAGCATTTGGGAAGGAGAGGAGCGTAAAATGTTGAGCTGGAAGCTGTTCATCATAAGAGACAAATTTTAACAAATTGATTGGGAACTCTGCAATACTAGAAGTCAGAAAGCTGCTGCATAAAAACTGGCCTGTACCAGTGCAGTGAAGAGGCCTGTTAACAGAATTATTGCTGGGGAGAGCTGAAGGCAGCTGAGCCCTCACCAGGGCCAAGTCCTTAAGCTACAACATTACATTTGCATATGCCTGAGAATTGATAGAAAAGAGATATTGGCTAATTTAAGGATAATTATTGGCAAAGTGAATCAATGGGAGGCACACACACTTTGACCTATTAAGACAGTTCACAGGAACTTACATTTCAAATCAGTCCTCCCATCCATCAGGATGAGCAGCTCTGCCTAGGACAGTGGTTGCCAGCAGAGTTCAGCAAAGGTACAAAACCCACCCAAAGGGGCTGTCATGGAATATCCCACTCAGAGAGGAGCTGGGTCCCAACTCCACAAGGTTAGTTCCTATAGCAAGAGGAGAGATGACACAAATACAGCATTTTTAATGTTAATTTTAATCCTTTTGGTGGAGTCTCATTTATTCTTTTTATCTTTAATCTCTCTTGGCCTCTGTGTTGGTCTTGGTTTCTGTCTCTAGTGGCAGAGACTCCCTTAGTGAACACAAATATTGTGCGTAATTGGAGGACAGGATTCTGATAAGACCAAAACCTACTTTTATCCCTCGGTCCTCCACTGAATTCAGGGGGTGGCATTTCCTACACCTGCCATTCCAATCCATATCTCATACCAAGTGACCCCTCCTTACTCTTCTGGCCCCCTCATTTTGTAATGTGCTGTCCTTTAGTCACAGTCTATATCACCAGTTCATGGAAGAATAACAGGACTGTCCTATTGAAAAGTTACCCTTAAATATAATTTAGAACAGTGAAAGAATACCAGGCATGGCTAAAACCAGTTCTGCTAAGGGTAGAAATGCCCCTGACATTGAGTAAAATTAAATCCCCATAGGCTGGAAAAGGACAAGAAAGTAAAAGTGAGCAGTTCTCAAAGCAGCTGGCTCCAACACTCTCCAGCCCACACTAAAACAACATCCTCTCCAATGGGATTTTCTTCCCTAAGTACACTCAGTTCCCCAATTTTTTATGTGCAATAGGAATATTAAGATGTTGAGGAGTCAGAGTCAGTGTAGAAAACCTTTTCTCCTCCTCAACAGTTACTACAAAGTAAAAATGGATGAAGACCATTTCCTAGCACCTACTGTGTTTGGAGCAGTAATCCAGTGTGCTTTCCAAACGTCAAAATTAATAATGATTTTATTTAGAGAGTTTGAAAAGTGTAGGTTTAATGGAACTAGAGAGCCAACTCACCACACAATGACCCTCTTAGCTGTAGACTTGCCCTGCTCTCCGTCACACGTTTTCCAGCTTGCAGTTGCCTTGGCAACAGCCAAAGCATAAATTCCAAGTATTTTTTCCTTATGTATCTGCCATTGACACTACAGCCCTGCTATCAGACACTTCTGCTGTTTTAATTCATCATTAGTTTCATTACTATTAATAATAAGAATTATATTTTCTGCATTTCTCCTGACTTGTGATTTTAAAGACTGAAGACATTCCTGAAACTCAGTTATTTCAGAGGAAAAAAAAAATCTTGTGCAGCATAGCACCCAACCATTTCTTGATATGGTTCCAACATCTGTGGCACTGGATTATAGATTGTTTCTAAAATAACCTTAAATTGATGGATCATTGCTCCTTTCATTTGGGCTTGACAAAAAGTACCTCTGGCATTTCCTTTCACTCTTTATGTTGAAAATGATGTGTCACTCTTTCTGCTCTTTTTCTTGCCAAAAAAAGAATTCTTGCCCATTTTTTTCAATGTTTTCTCTTTTAACAGCTCAATTTCACCTAGTAGCTATAGTAATAGCATTAAGTGGGCATATTTTATTTTGATTTGCTTTGACTTCTTCTTTTATGGAGAGAAGATAAAAAATATCAGTTATAGAATTTCTTTGGTAAATGTTTGTAATCCAAAAAAGACATAAAGCCCAGAACTTATAATTATTCTATTCAGGGTGGATTGAATTCCTTCCTTCTACTTCTTCAGTAGCTGTGTTTTACCACATATTATTTAACTATTCAGACTTTCCGTGTTTCCAAGTTCTCTTGGTTTATGAGGGGTTTTTTTTGTTATTATGATGAAAACAAATGAAAATGCATGAATATATAAAGGATTTTCAAGATACTTTCTCAATACAGTGCTGCTTATTCTACCATTAAGCTCTGGAAACCCAAATTTACAGAAATGTTCTTGATGCCACGTTCCACATTGATGAGCCACAGTTCCTCTCCATCACCAACACACACCATGCACAGCCCCCTCTCCCTCATGCCATACCCCCACCTCCTGACTGCTGGGAAATGTTATTGTGCCTGGCTTTTGCCAGGATATCATGAGATTCCATGATGGAACCTCCAGGATGAAGCAGGGAAATTATTCTCCTTCAGAAAGACAGAAAGCAAAAGCAGAAGGGATGGCCATGCATCTTCCATTTTTTGTGTCCCCATCAGGAACACAGAATCTCAATATCTTGCTCTGTATTTTACAGGCAAGAAAGACAGCTCTCCCCTGTCCCTTCAGTAAACTGGACTCTGTTGCCACAATTCTTCACCCTGATTCTGCTCATCCATGCTCCATTGCCTCCTTCTCACTGCAAGGGGCTTCTCCTGCAGCTCCACCAATGCTGTGCATTATCAACACCCTCTTGTCTCAAAGCCATGGCTGATGCTGCTAAATTGAATATTTCTAAACTTACCCAAGACAAAGCTGCTGAATTTCCCCACCCAGTGAACATGCACCTCTACTCCTGCCAATGTCATCTCCAAATATTTTATGAAGTTTCCAACTTTTACCACATAACAAGCTCAACAGAAACCAAGCCTCTCCCCTGGAGAGGTCCCCAAGATTGCTGTACATGCCTCTGCATAAGTGGCACTAAGCAAAACAATCTCGTCACCTCTGTAACATTTTTAATTGTGATAAAGATGTGTGACATCCATCAGAAGCCCACGCAGTCGCTTGGCAACAAAACTTTTAACTTTCGAGACTTCCTGAACTCCTAAGAGAAGAGATGATATATTAATATTACCATGGAGGAAAGATAATTAATTTTTAAAAAAATTTAATGAAGATGCTATATTTTAAGAAACTAATAGTTAAGCCAATCTGATTAGTGCCATATGGAGAGTGTTTTGTGCAATGGACACCACGGTTACTAGCACGAGGCTGAACGAAGTAATTCTTCCTATTTATATATGGGAAAAAAAACCACGAGTGTTGATGCTCCAGGAATGTGGTAAACGATGAGATTGGCACAAATCCACAAGAGATGCTTTTTGCTGTGTGACCAACCCACTAACATGAAAGAAACACTCTTTTAAGTGACTGGAGCCATTAGGTCTCACAAAGTTTCTTTCCCTTATAGCGTGGCTTGCTGTAAGGTCAGCAACAGGTATGGGGAAATAAAGACAGATGTGATGGTTTTTAAATGGCTGTCTGGATTTTAAAAAGGTAAATGAGTGACAATGGCAGAGGAGGGGGAAAAGCAGAACTTGGCTTCAACAATCCACTTGGAATACTTAAGTTAAAACTAGCAGGTTAAGGAGGCATCCATAAATTCAAACATTTACATAATAAAGTTGCATTTAGTTTGCTTTCTTTGGTGAAGCTGTGCAATTTATTTATAAAATATGTATCTTAATTTACTAGTCTTTCCAACCCTAGGATACATAATATATTCTGGAGGGTTGAAGGAAATGGATTTCTACTTAGTCTGTACTCACCACAGCAGAGATTTATGCCAAACTTCCTACCTAAACTCCATCCATTAAACCTGTGCTGTTCTTAGACCAGACTTCTCCATCCTTAATGTCCTTTCCACAGGAATATTAAGTCTTAACACAGACATAAGATCAACTTTTAATAATAATAGTCCTTCTCTTGTAATTTTGTGAGTAATAAAGATATCAAAGGTTATAATCCTTACCATTATTTTCTAAGTCATCTCATTAAGGTATGTGGTCTCTGTGTCTTTCAAGAAACTTTGTGTCAGGATAAGGCATGCAAAAGTCTTTAGTTACATAAATTTCACAATCCATTTCAGACCATACTCACTTTATTGGATTTAAATTAGCAGAAGGAATGTGTTTCATATGAGCTCTATATTAAGGGGCTTTTTTTTTGGTTTCCACAACTCTTTCAGTGCTGGAGACCATGTTAAGGGAAGCAGGGAATCTTCTCCCTGGCAGTACAAAAACCCTCCTTTCCTTGTTTGTCGCACTGGCGGAAATTTCTGTTGCCTCCATATTTTCTTTCTTTTTGATAAATTAACCAAACAAGCACCCTCTGATCAGGAGAATCAGTTAAAAAGTGCCTCTATGTGCTTCAAGAGCAACAGTGACTCCTCTGACACCCTTCTCTTTTAACCAGTTCTTTCCTTTTGTCAACAGGATAGCAGCCAAGGAATCCGTGAATCTTATGTCAACACAAAGCTTAGGAATTGTGTTTGGACCAACACTCCTTAGACCTGAAAAGGAGACAGGGAACATGGCAGTCCACATGCTGTACCAAAATCAGATAGTTGAACTTATGCTGAGTGAGTACAGCAAGATCTTCGGCTCGGAGGAAGACTGACAGACAGGGCCTGTTATTGAAAACGTTCACATCTGTCTTGATGTCTAATATTTTTACATTTCTGTAAACATATTTCTGAAATATTTCTTTTTCTTTCAAGTGACAGATGCCTCATTTTGTGCAAACTTAATGATGATTTTGTGTCTAATTTTCAAACATTGGAATAAAAAATATTGTCAACATTTGCCTATATGTATTCTGCATTAACCCTTTGAGAGTTTCATTATGCTAGCACTCCAAGTGTCACTTTTTCTGCAAGCTGAGCATACAGCATATGGCCCTAGACCATAGAAAATGCTGTTTACCAACATATGCAATGGCACAGAAAGACAGATAATAATTGAGGAGGTTTGTGGAAAACGGATTAAAGAACGTATATTAAAAGCAATGAATTAAAGCAGTGATATGAGATTATCCAGGGCTGATCTGAGTATAATTTACCTTTCTCTGTAATATATGTTCAAAATTAAAGATGTGATGAATAATCAATTTGTCTACCCCAAGAGCTAGGAAAAGAAAAAAAATGCATTTAATGATTTTAAACAAATAAAATAAACAACCACAAACAAAATGAGAATGTCACTATTTGCATAACAGTGCCTAGAAGAAATTAAAAATGGAATTGGAACTTTGGCATTTTTACTTAAACGCAGTACATGAAATGAAGACATTGCATGACTGCTCATTTTAATGTAACATCCATTTTGATTCTTCATCACACTGTACATCTGCCCGCTTTCCCCAGCTATCTCATGTTCTGTAGCATTTGTATTGTGCTCCTGAGGATGCTTTATTGGTGAACTACATTAAATTCATCTAGAAAGAACTTTAAAAAAAAGCCTTTTCATATGCCCTTAGGATTACTTGGCTAGACTTGAATCAGTTTATGCATTTGATGGTTAGTTTCAGTTGTCATGGATAAACAAAAGGGTAACTGTCTAGAATATATCAAATATTGTTTCATTTTGAAATGTATGTTTCCAGCTATACACATCTCCTACCCTGTTTTGTAAAAGTATTCTGCTGATAAAATGTAGACTTATGTTTGACAGCTTTTTAATCAAGTTCAAAGAGAATAAATAAAACTAATCCAGTGTGGTAAAGAGTCTGTCTGGTTATCGATTTGTTCATAAAATGAAAAATAAACCATGTAAATAAGATGTGTGAAACACAGATCCAGAAGCAAATATTTAAAGCAATTAAAGACCCCAAAACATAGGATTAATGCATAGGTCTGCTGTGCATGAGAGATATGTCTTCAATATCACCTCAGCAGATCATGGGCTGCTTCAGTTTCTGTTCAGCATTGTTGTGCAAAATTCCATTTTATCCAGGAAAGGTCACTCCTTGGAGAGGTCATTTATGGGAATAAATACATAACGAGGCCTGATGGTTAACTAAGACCAGGATCTTTCATCAGGTGCTAAGACAGGCCGAAAACAACACCAAGAAAACATGAAAACTGGTCCTGAGATGTTTTTCTGACTTCTCACATGTCTAAAAAATCAAGTAAAATCAGAGTGGTAGCGACCAGTAAATAAAATGAAAAACACAAACCCAAACAAAATCTCCCTCGAATCACAAATATCCAGCTCAATAATCTGAACAAAACTATAATGTACCGGAGAACCAAAATTCACTTTATGTTCAAGAAAATATTTTTCATGTTAACGTCAAGCTGTGAGTACTTAAACAGTGATGCTTTTCAGCATCATCATCTATAGACCCTTTTAATAGCAACAAACCAGGCGCTGTTTATAGCCTGTGGAAATGACTGGAAGAAAGATAGTCAGAAGTTCAGTCTATTCCTTAATAAAGACCATTCACATTATGGCCCCACGGGTGCTCACAATCATGCTATTGAAGTAATTTCTGCTATTACTGGAAATGAAAAGTTCACTTGTTACTTGGAGCCTGTTGCACTCAGAAGAAAAGATTCTTAATTAATTAATTAATCTTCTTTCAGGCTTCCTTCGTAGCATGGAGACTCCTTTCGTCCTGTTTTTATAAGACAAGGCTTGTGAAATGCACCGTATCTCTCTTAGGATCAACTGGTTTGAAGGGGGCAAAAAAAAAAAAAAATCAAGGAAACTTTTGGACACATGAGCCTTTCTTTGGGTTTGAAGGGTTCCTTACATGAACACTGCACAAAAATGCTGATTGCTCTGCTAAATGCTCTGTTAAATTGCAGCCTGGACGTGGACAGACAATCTGGGGGGACACAAGTGGCTCTCACCAGAGGAGTGGATAAATCCAGGGCCTGTAGCAGATGCCTTTCCTTTCTCATCCCCACAACACAAAGGAATGGCCATGCCTTGCTATCAAACTGCTTCCTTCCCCAAGAGACCAATTCTTCCTGTCTCTCTTAATACATACACTAATTTAATGGGAAAGATTACTGACTCAACCATTAGTCAAAGAGCCAGCCCTTCAGCCCCTGCCATCAGCAGAAACCAGAAGGATAAAAGATGGTAAGAATGGAAAAAAAAAAAAAGTGTTCAAGACTTAACTGCAGCAGGGTTTCTTTCTCCTCCTGCTCAGGCAGTTTGCTCTTTATTAACCCAGCTCACAGCCCAGGATTCTGTCAGACTCTTGTTGCTGGACATAAACATTTCTAAATCCCAAAAGTGCCCAGGTTTTGCAATTCACTGAACCTGTATCACTAGCACATTGCTCTTCCAATTGTTACTTATTAGAATATTCACTATCACTTGGTGGGAGTTTTGCTCAAACTCTGCTAAATTTTTAGCAAGTCAAAATTAGACTTGCAGAAGACCTTTCTTTTTCAGGAGCCAGCATCAGTTTGAGAAGGGCCGCAGATATTTTGAGCAAGGAGCTATTCATGGTAAATGATCAGAAAAATGAAGGCTGAGAATGCAGCAGAGGCAAATATGTCCAAGGATCACTGTTAATCTGCATCTTCTCCCTGTGAAGAGCATCTTCTACTCAAACTCACCGGAGAAGCATGAGCACAAAACTGGGATTGATTCAGTAAAAAGAGGCATCAGAAACAAACCTCTAATGGAACCAAAAAAAGGGCATTTCCAGCTACAAAGTTTTATCAATAAAATAAAGATAAAACATCAACGTATTGAATTGTAAGCCTCAGTGAGAAACATTGTCAGTTTTTAACTCAAGAAATTCCACTGCAAAGCAGGATTTCTGAACAAATGATGAGACACACTGACTTGCTGAACTACAGCTAAAAGAGGACATAAACTCCCCTGAACAAATCTTTATTCCTCTTCTTATTTACATACATACAGATATTTATTTTTTTTTTGCAAGCAGCATGCATTTCAACAGTTGTTTAATTCTCTGCCAGAACAGTGCAGGTAAAACTCAGCCTTTTTCTGCAAGCACCCCATGCTGCAACAGAGCCTTAGGCTGCCATTCAGCCCAAGGCACTCAAGAAGTTCAGCTAATCAATTTCCACATAGGATTCAGACCATGGGTAGAGTTGGGAAGAAGGCTGGGAAGTAAGTTGGGCCCACAATCACCAGTGTAATCAGGCAGTGTGTAGATTTTACATGGCTAATTCTCAGAAGAGGCCGGCAGAGGAGCCCTGGGGGATGCACAGATTATCACGGCATAGCAGGTTCCCCTGCACGGCGTTCCTGCCTCAGAAAGGAAACATGGAACACAGGGAGGCTGAGCATAATCACAGGCACGGGGCTCAGACACAAGTCCTGGGGCTTGTAGGATGCAAAAACAGAGCCCAGGGCAATGGTTGTTTTGCAGAACATAGGAGCCTTTCCTAGCACCCACTTTTGGATTAAAAAACAACTTTTCCCTGAAGATCAAGGGACAAACAAGTGGCCTGTGGAGGTCAGGCCATACCCAAACCCTTCTCTTCCATGAAATGCTTCAGGATGCTGCTAAAGCAACAATTTCATCCTTGTGCCAATTCACCACGAGTGATCACAGCAAACCAATGTTCTCTGCCATCACTCCAGGCTATTTTTGCACTCCACAACCTCATACTTCCAAACATATCTGAAATATGGTGAGAATTAATGTCCATTTTTACCTAGAGAACCTTGTTGCAAAGATTTGCTGCATGTTGGATAGAGAGCATGAGCCCTCACTACCATTTTTTGGACAAAACATATATTGATGTTTAAAATAAAAATGAATTCAAGACTCAGGACACAACAATTGGGGATGCAATGCCAATGCACATAAATGTGTGAGAAACTGAGACACAGTCTCTATCATAAGAGAACTTCCTATTTTAGTGCTCACTTTATTCAGACTTTTTTTTTTTTTATTTTAATAGAATCATAGAATGGTTTGGGTTGGAAGGCACCTTAAATATCACCTCATTCCAACTCCCTACCATGGGCAGGGACAACTTCCACTATCCCAGGTTGTACCATGCTCCATCCAACCTGGCCTTGAACACTTTCAGGAATTTGGGGTCCACAGACACTCTGGGCAAACTGTGCCAGGACCTCACCACCCTCACAGACACTTTACACTCCACACTCTGAATTCACCTATAATAAATAATCAAGTATTTGGGGTTTTGCAGGCACCCAGCCCTGCACCCCAAGGGCAGGATAACCTCAGAGGGAGCAGAACATAAAGAAATTTGTCTTCCAAACTGTTGACCACATGCTGATGTTTTCTGACTTTCTATAATTTGCCCTTAAACTCTCAGAAATACTTCAGAGGTGCTGGGAATCCACCACCCCCCATGAAATCAGGCTGTCCACACCTCCAAAATACCTGGGGTGACCCCTTACACCTTCAGTGGAAGTTGAAGGTTTTGTTCAACAAGTTTAAAAGGGACCATAAAACACTGCAAGTTCAGGTTGAGTGTCAATTAGTTATCCACAAAACACCACAATTTTAGAGCACATTTCAGTTAGTAAAATGTGGACTCAAGCTCCACACAATTCTTCCCTCCTCTGCCTTTGTCAAAATGCAATACTTGTGCTCAGCTCTTACCCATAAGTTTTTTTGGCTGCATTTCCGCTGTACAAAGGGAACAACCACCTCTCCAGCAGTGATTTCTATACTGTCTCAAAGCTCAGAAGCTTTCAAAGAAGCAGCTCAGAAGCTTTTTGAACTTTTTTTTTGGTTGCAATTTTGGGTAGGTGGTGATGTGGCCTCTGCTCTGGAAAATCAAAGTGGTTTGACCAGTCCATTGCTCAGGCTCCAGCCTGCCCATTGCAGTAAAAAAAAAAAGGTAGAAAAAGTCCAGTGTTATGTTAAGCTTTCCCACAGGGGATGTTTCTTTGCAGCCCCAGGCAGTAAATGGTTTTAAATAAATGGCTGAACACCCTGTATACATTTCTATCTTTATGTAGTTTCTGTCACTTATTATCCATTTTTAATCCTGCCAGGCTCTTTGTCTTAATGGTATCTGATGAATTTCCCAGGTTAATTATGCACCATGTACGAAAATATTTTACTTGTATCACTTTTAAATTCATTAGCTTTTAGTACCATTGTATAGCACTCTGCTTGCTCTTGATTTATGGGAAAGGCTAAATAGGATCATCTGACTGACCTCTCCTGGCAATTCACTCTCCTATATACCACTAACACATCACCTCTCATTTGTCTCTTAATCAATTTAACCTTCCCTCAAATGGAAGATCTGCCACACCTCTTATAACTTGCTCTGTCTTTCACTGGATGCTCTGTGTATCTATTCTGCCTTTTAGAACAAAGCTCTTAAGCATCCAAGGGGGAAGGATCCTTAATATTTTCATTATTGAACCCTTTACAGCTCTTAAAAGAATCAAGCTGCTTGTTTGTATCTGATTTCTGCTCTGCACTGAAGAACTGAACTGTCCTTATTGCCTGGACCAGGTTCACAAGGGAATTTGGGGAATTAAATGCTATTTTTGTCTATACAGAGAATGTGCCAGCTCTGCTGGTTTCTCCCTTGTGGCTACTTCACCTTGCAGCTCTCCAAATTTCCATCAGCAGCTTCAGCCACACAACCCTGGCTATCTGGTACCTGCCTGAACCACTCTTGTCTTGGTTCCTGGGCCCCTTGCAGTCTTTTACCCACAGGACACGAGCAGAGACCTGCTTCTGCCCTTTGCTGTCGCAGATTTAAAATGTCAGCTCAGGGATATGGACTTGGAATCTCCTACAAGGCTGAGGACCAGGATCCTGCAGAGTTCCTGCAGTGTGAGGCTGCATCCTCACACACTGGTGTTGAAGCACATGGGTGAGGCTGTGCAGACTCCTTGTTTTTCAGCTGCAGACCCACATTTTCCCAAAACCACAGATTCCACACCCCCCCCAGACCACCCAGTGCTGCAGGAACGTGGAGCTGGTGACCACCTTGCCCCAGAAGACACTGAGTTCAGACAAAGCAATGCCATAACATCGGTTATTCCGGATTTATGGAGTGCTGTTGGTTGGAAAACAAATCAAATTCCCTCCTGTTTTTATGATGGGCTTTACTTCAAATGTGAGATCTGAAAAATAAGACAACTACCTTAAACAAACATGCCCTAAGATGCAAAACATGAGCACCTTCCTGAGACCTCTAGTGCTATTCTTTTTCACATCGTGTCCCTTTGAAGTGCACGTAGCCAAAAACATTGGCAGTGCTTTCCCTCTGATGCTGCAGGTTTTTTTGAGAGTATTATGCATATTGCAGATGCGGTTTTCTTGCACTAGACTGAAAAAAAGAAATAATCTTATTAAAAATGTAAAAGGATTTCAGGGTTCTGTGCATACTCAGAGAAAAGAGAGATGTCAACAATAAACATGCCATCTGAACAATACGGAAGGACCTCTGTCCCATGGGCATAATAGATGTTTTATTAATAACTTGCTTTTATATATTTTTCTCATTTCCCAAAACAAAGGGAGGAGGGGGGGAAATAATTAAAAAAAAAAAAAAAAAAAAAAGGAATGGGTTTGAAAATCAAAACATTTCCTTGACTGGACAATTCAACACCCTGCCTGAAACACATGAGGATGAACTGAGACCTGGTGCATTTTCTGGGCCTGTGTTTTCCTGTCCTGGGTGTATTTCTTTACATCAGGACACTGATGTCATGGGGGAAAAGCCCTCCCTGGTTCTCCAGAGTTTATCATGAAGCACATCAGCTCCAGCTAATAGATTGAAAAGGTGAGTCTTTTAAGTGGCTTCAGCAGACTCAGCACAAGCTGAAAAAGATGTTACTCATTGTCTGAGACTGCTGGACAGGGTGTAAGAAGGAAGGAGAGGGAGAACAGGGGCCACTTTTTTTCACATTCTGGAAGAAACAGAGCAACTCTGACACAGCAAACTAATATTTTTTCCTTATTTAAGTCAGCCTTGTTTTCTCAAGTAGATGCCTCAGGAATGGATAAAAGAGACAAATGAGTCTTTGCTCCTCTAGCTACCTCCAACAAGAGTGTGTGTCCAGACCATCAGGTTTGGCCCATATCAAGTGATTAGGTCCAGGGAATGGTCACCCTCTAGAGGCATTTTACCCTCTTTATTTACCCTCTTTACCATGATATATTTTTCCCTCGCATAGAGCCTGTGTTTCAGATAATTGAGGCCTCTTTGGAAATGCTGTTCCTACATTACAGGCCCTCTGTAAACTAGTTTTTCATCCCAGATGGCTTTCATAAAACTAGGCAAATATGGCAGGGGGAAAGAGGGGCATGGGATGAATTAAGGCATGGGGTGTTGTAACAATATGATCTTTAAGATCTTTTCCCACCCAAACTATCCTATGATTCTATTCTATGAAGGGAAAGAGCACCTAAAATAATCTTCCTCCTCCATTTTCTGCCAATGTACATGACCTGTCCTATTACAGAACAACACTTCTGTTTTATGGATAGCCTACCTGTACAAATAGATGGAAAATATTATGGAAATAGATGCTGCTAGACAAATCTGTGATGTTCTTAGAGACTGAGAAAGAGGAGGGCTCCACCTCAGAAGCAATGCCATTTATCCCTAAGATCATCAATAGGTATTTGCTAGGAAAACATTGCTTTGGAGCAAGTTGGGAAGAGAGGTGAACCTTGAGATCCATGGCCAGAGGGTCTACAGACTGTTCTCAGGCACTCAAAAACCTTTCCAATATGCAGAAATTCCTGTTTACACACATAAGGATTCTATTGCTTCATATCCCAAATAGTTTCTACACAGATTAGATTTTACCCTGTGAAGGTCAAAACCTTTTCTAATTCTTTTCTTACCTGCATGGTTGGGGATTTATTCATAGACAAATTGGAACATTTGACCCCAAACATGCCCAAGTGCAGAAGGAATCACCACTTGCATATCAGCCTTTTTCTGCCTCATTCAAGTGCACTTTGCAAGGCTGCAGGGGTCACAAGCTGTGCTTCTTGCCTTTCCTATGGACACTCTCCAGTGAAAGAAACCAGGAAAAATCACTGGATAGAAAGGAAAAAACTGTCTAATTAAGAAGCAAGTGTACATCTGTCTCAGGCCACTTGCCAAGCATAATGTGGTGGGGAGGCAAATCGTTGTGCTCTTGGAAACTGCTCCCTTTGGACTGCCTGGCTCCAGAAGTGCAGAGGACAGACGCCTCTCAGTCAGGTTCAGGACTTTCTGTGCCCACCTAATGGTGGGGAAGTCGTGGGATTTATCAAAAGTTCCTCTGAACACAGACATGCCAGAGGTTCCTGAAGTTTGGACAGCTCTGAATGTGACTCTGATTCACTTATTTAGAGCTACACCTTGCACTGCTGTGAAATCAGAAGTACACGTGCATAGCAGCAGATGTGTCTCACAATTATCTCCAGGAACCTGAGGCCAGACTGTGACAAAACGAGCCCAGATGTGGCAGGTGTCACCAGGTGGTGGGAGGAAAAGGAGCCTGGGAGGGCTCTGTTAAAATGGATAGACAGTTGGCAGGAAAAAGCTGGATCACTTGGGAAATTTGGAACATTCCATATTTTCTGATACCCTCCAAAGAGACTGTGCTTATGGAAAGAAGTCTCCTGAAAACTTTAGACTGGAGCTTGAAGAAAAAGCTATTCCTGCTCTTGGAGCTCATGCTATGTTGTCACTATAGCCAGAATTCCATCTGTTCCTACAATGATTTTATTAATTTCACATTATATCCTTTTGAAGTTAATAAGGGAAGAGATGAGAGAAGGGGAGGTAGCCAGAAACCCCGTGAACAAACAAGAGAACGCTCAGCACCATCCTGCCTCCACAGATGATGCAGATGAGATCAGTGCCATGATCCGAATGAGGATAATAATTTTGGAAAGTGCATAATTTTTCAATCTTGATCCATTTTCTAGGAAAAAAACACTCACTGTGATATTGATTTCCCTCTACACAAACACTGTTTAGCCAGTAAGGTCCTGAGGTGGCTTTTCCCATCCTTCTGGTCTGAGGAGCACATGGAGAGACTGATACAAAGCATAGATCAGACATCAAAATCCTTTTGAACCCTCTTTCTCTCCTCTTCATCAATCAAACCTACAAATACTTCAAGTGCTGTTAGGTTAGATATTGGGAAGGAATTCTTCCCTGTTAGGGTGGTGAGGCCCTGGCATAGATTTTCCACAGAGGAAGCTGTGGCTGCCCCTGGATCCCTGGAAGTGTCCAAGGCAAGGTTGGATGGGGCTTGGAGCAACCTGGGCTAGTGGAAGATGTCCCTGCCCATGGAAAGGGGATGGAACAAAACAAGCTTTAAGATCCTTCCCACCCCAAACCACTCTGTGACCCTATGAAATTTGTGTGAAAGAGATCCAAGCTCACACAGGAACATCTTTGCTTAACACCCACCCCGTTGACGACTGTAGCTTAATTACCGCGCACGCTGCACCGGTGACAGTAAATATTAGTGCTGTGTGCTACAGAACAAATACCCTGTGATGAAAAATTCAAACGGTATCGAGCTTTTCATTAGTGCACTAATGGCTTTCTCACACATTTAGCTCATTTTTTAACTCGACCTGCTAGGGGAAGGAAATGACATACTTGCTGTTGGATAAGACAGCGCTGAGATTACACGAAGGTGCGTTTTTATGGGTAAGGAAACGTATGCCACATTAATCTATTTTTATGCCTTGCAGTACGTGCTGATGAGTCATTTGAATGCCAAGTTTCATTAGTAAATTGGGAGTGATATAGGCAGCCTTGCGCTAAAATAAAAACATATATTTCGTTTAAGAAGGCAAAAAATAATTTCAGCAGTGGCGCAGAATGTCTTAGAACGCTAAGTAGGATCGTAGGATGTAAGGATTAAATCTTAGAACCCCGTTTATAAAGGCAATTTTGTGTCCATAAAATGCACATTAGTAAATACAATCTGCCCAATATTGTATTGTTCTATCATTTCTCTACGGATCATATTAGTCAGTGTCCTGTTAACATCCATTTTATCATACTGTCATAATATTATATTGAAATGAGATCTGGCACTTTTGGGGTCCTGTGCAAGATGAAAAAAATGGGTCTCCAGCAGTCTTCCTCTTAGATATAATTGAAAAAGAGGCAGGCATGAGGGCATGCTGTGATTCACGCTGCCAGAGAGTGATCCGGAATCATTCAGATGATGAGTACATAGAGAATGCCGTGCACAGAAAGATGGCAATTTGCTGTACTAATGTTTTGAAAATGAAAATTTCTAGCTGTTTCGCAGAGGAGCTTAGTAGGAAAGGCAGAAGGGAAAAAAAAAATAAAATCTTTTATAGTGAAGTCAGATAATTTCTGTTGTTTTTGGAAAGGCTGCACAAAGAAATGTGTTTTCTGGAGAATGGTGGAAAGCGTAAATGAGCATTGCTTTATTGACCAAAATAAGTGTAAAATACAGGAAATGGAAGGAAAGCAGCAAATGAGGAAAAATCTGTCCCATTCCTTCAGGAGTAGTTTTACAGAGGGACCCAGAGGCACCTTTCAGGCTCCCTGAACCCAATATTGGATCCCCACTGTGGCCACTTAGCCATAGGGATGGACACCCACAAACACCCAGTACTCCAAGCCCATAAGCCTGTATTTCTGCCATCAAGCCCAATTTCCAAGAGCCAAGCAGCCTGACAAGCCCCAGCAGGAATGAAAACAATGCTTCTCCTTCTTTCCAAATAGATTATAACTAATGATATCAATGTCCTATTCCTCTGGTGCTTCCACCAAGCTTTAATACTAACAAATAAACCAAACCAGCACTTCCAACCTTTGTTTAGTATCTATGCTGTCAGTGCTGATGCACAGTCAGTATTAAAATGTTATTTTGTTTTTTCTTCTTGTCCTTTGTTTTGACTAGCGTTGTTCTTGATATCATCATTTGGTATTAAATGAAGAAAATTTAGTACTAAATTATGTCCCTGTCTTCAGGATTTTGTTGTTAAAGACTGCCAAGCTCATGCAGCTGGCCTGTCCCCCAGAGAGTGACCCAGCCACCTGACCCAAGTCCTCTTCAAGGAATTGAACCAATCTCCTGTAAAAATCCAACTCTGTCTTTGGGACATAGGGAATGCACTTGGAGACCTGCAGAGAAATCACAGAGGACCACAGGGCTTGGCTCAACCTTTCAACATCCTGGGGAACATTTCCTCATCAAATACATGACAAAATAATCCATTTTGCTGAATATTCTTTTCAGAAATCATGCTGTACAGTAACAACTCCTCTATCTGCGTGTTGGAGCAAACAGGATCAATTCCAGTCTTGCTCAAAAGGATTTAAAACTTCTTTAAAATATGGTACATCTGATTTTTTCCCTGCATTTCATAGTGTAAGTTCCTCTTGCTACCCCTCACCATCCCATGCCTTTGTGGGTGACATTTTTAAATCATCATTCCTTGTTCTCTTTAATGGATCTGGTTTTACCATTGCTATTTAAATTTTTTATAAGTCTCTGTGCACTGAAACAGTTGAAGTGTGATCTTTCCAGCAGGAAGGAGGAGACTCCTTTGCTTTAGGAGGAACATATGTGCTTTGCAGGGCTCTGCGTGACCCAAAAAATAGATGGTTCCTGGGAAAACACTGTTAAGCACCAAGATGGGCAATTTACTACACGTGCAAGTCCAGGTGAACAGGGAATCTTCAAGAAACTCCCATTGAGTGGAAATAGGGACCATTTTTATAGCTTTCAGTTTTGAGGTCACAGTCACCCGGACTGGAAACTCAAAAATGACTTCAAAAAGGCAAATGCTAACTAGATTTCACACTAGATTTCATTTTACTTGGCATTACAGAAAGAATGCAGGTATTAAATAGACTGTTTCCTGTATACAATAAGGTTAATTAGTAGCAAGGGATGGAAATCAGTGTAGACATAACTCTTTTAGACAGGTATCAAAAATAATCCCCTGATCCCCAC
>VWZU01004017.1:987559-994581 GCA_013397095.1 Sterrhoptilus dennistouni
TTGATAAATTCAAGATGGGTTCGTAAAATCATAACTTCTGTGATTCTACAGATCAAATTTATAAACCAGCAAATATTAAAAAATCCTAATTGAGACCAAGAAACTCAAAGTTTAAATGGAGTAGTAGTTTTTGACATAATGTTTTATCCTCAGTAGAATTCACTAACCTTAAAGAAATTTGTGTTTCATGCTACTGAGGGTGGAGGATACATAAGGCATGATGTGACAACCAAAGCAGCAGGAGTCAAGGTAAGTAATTTTTGAGTATATAACCATTTTCACATCACTAATGCTGTCTCAGGGCAGGGTTCATGGGACACATTACAGGTGTGGGGTTTTTGCAGTTGCTCAGCCAAAACTTTCCTTTCTCAGGAGCTGGATAGTGCACAGGGAGGCACGTTACCTTGCCAGCCCTTCCTCTTGAGTTAAATCTGCCACATTATTGCAGATAGTTTTTGAGGTATTGCAATAAAATGGTCTAGAATCACACACAAACTGCTGTCAGGTGGCTGAAGGAAATTTGTTCAAAAAGTGAGATATTTAGTGACTTTAATGATAACCAAAAACCAAACTTCAGTGATAACCAAAAAACATTGAATTAAATAACTAGTTTTCTACAAGGTACCTCCCAATCCTAACCATTCTATGATTAGAGTATATTCCTTTTCTGTGTGATTGGCCAGATTTTGAAATGAGGAGAATCATGGGTTTATATGTGCCTTGGGACAAGCAACACAGGATGAAAACTTGCCCCCTTAGTTCATCTTTGCAATGGACACCTATGGCTAAAAAGGGAAGAGACCAAATAACAACTTTGTGTTTACAAACACATTCTCATGAACAAAGTCCAGCACCTTCATCACATATTTATCCAAACCAAGAAGAGCACAAAACAGAAATCCACATCTTCTGTGCCACTCTGGTTGTAACTTTACACCGAAGTAGATGGGTTGGATTTCCACTGCTGGACCTCCTCTGCTGGATTCCCAATTGGAAAAGCAAAGTTCACACAGCAGGTACAGGTATGTGGGCAGTGCACAGCAAGTGTTACAACCAGTGAACTTCAGCATGGGAGTTTATTTTAGCACTCTGCACCTCCCAGGCAGACGTGAGGGCTCATGACTTGGCTTGCAGGTTCCCGTGGCAGGATGACAATTACAGAATAGGTTAACTTACTGCAGAGCCAGCCAGGATCTGTGACTCTCCATGGCATATAAAAGAAGTGAAAGTACAGCCAAAATAAATTCATTTAAAAATCTGAGCAAATAGACATGACATTTTTCTTGCAGTTTTTGACTGGCTCTAAAAATATCGACAGTCTCTCCAGCTCTGGTGCATGCTCCCAATAAACAGCTTTGGAGACTGATTAAAACACCACAGCTCTGCTTCCATGCTTTATCAATCCCATTAGCCATTTGCTGAATTGAAGCTATGAATTGACAGTGAACTTTGGGAGGGGGTTACACAGCCACACAATGGGTCAACATTTGTCTAAGGGCTCATCTCTGAAGCGATTTGGTTTCAAAATGAGAGGGTCTGCACTGCAGTTAATCAAAAGGACAATAGTTTTGTTTTCAATTCATACTGTACTTCACGCCAAATAAAGTGGTCCCAATGTGTGCAGCAAAAAACCCCACTGGCTGCCTGCATGTGGATTTTTTCCAAAAAATACTTTGTATTAGTTTACAATTTTTCAATTTCTGAATGTTGTTCCAGCCTTGGCCCGTCCCAGTCTGTGGCAGTACTGAAGTTCAGAGGAATTTGGAGCAGTTGTAAAATGAAACAAAAGGCATCTGAAAAAGGGTCAGATAACCCAAACCTGCAGCCTGAGCCTCCCCTTCTCAAACAGGGAACCATTCAAGTCCTCCAACTGCAAAACACGTCTGCCAGCAGAGCATTACACTCTGATTTTTGGGAGCAGGTTGTACAGCAGATACCCTTCCATTATTCAGCTGTGTCCTGATCCAGGCAGGCCAAAACTTCTGGAATTATATTCTTAAACACACACATGCTGCACCTCAATATGAAAACAAAATTGCTTACTGAGTGTAATCACAGTATTAAATTAGTCCACTACCAAATGTACTAGGAGAGGATAAGGAGATGCCCTTTATTATTTAAACTAAAAGTGACATGATTAATTTACCCTGATGAGATTCTATGACAGGGATAAAACTCGCAGGGAAATGCAGAGAGGGAGCAATAGAGAAAGAGAGGGAGAAAAACAAGTTTAGCCTGTAAGGATTCACTTATATGTGTTCTTGTAGCCATAATAATGCTAATAACACCCAAAAAACTGGGTTTTTGTCTAGCCTGTGAAGTGAGAGTTGAAGGTTACACAGTGTGTGCAACTCAGGTGTCAGTGAGAGGTCTGAAGTACTGGGGAAATAATTTAGTTTTTCTATTGGGGTATGAGTCATATAGAAAATATCAGAACTCCTTATTGGCAAAGAAAAGTGCTAAAAAAGGCTGAATTAAAGGTTACATACAACCTAACTGCAAGATTTCAACAAATTACTGCCAGAAAAGACGACAAGTAGAATATAGAACTTGAGTAAAAGAATAAGTTATTCAGCCTACTGCTGGATTAAAGGTCACCATAAAGCCTATGAACATAACTAAGGCCACGGAAGAGGGAAAACTCTGAGTCCTTGCAGCAATCCAGGTAAGCTCCAGAAATCAAATCAATACCTTGCAGCAGCAACAAGGGTGAATGAATTTTTAGTGCAAATAAAATTTACACATTCCTATTCTGATGTTAACAGCTAAAGCAAATGTTAGACAAATCCTAAATAAATTATTTTGACAATGTTAATGCAATCCACCACCAGTACCAATACATTAAAAAATAGTAAAGGCATTGTAATTTGAGACTCTCAAATATCTATTTCTTGATACTGGTGTTATCCAATAAAACACATCCAGTGACCGTAATATCTATTTTAAAAATTACTCCCTGCTTTCCTGAGAAATTAAACCAAAAAGCAATAAACACGGTTTATGCAAGCCTTGGCAGGTCTCTAGTTTTGCTTTTTACACATGAGGCAGCTACAGAGAGGACAAGGTAAAAAGGAAGGGGGAGAAAAAGGGAAATATTTGCCAGCATATTATTTTCAAAGCATTCACTTCAGGGAAGGGTAAGAGTAATACAAGGTATGTTATTCAAGCATCAGACATAAATACATGGATTGTAAAATACCCACTTTCAGATCTGAAATCTAAGTAAAACAATTTATTCTGCTACAACCCTCTTATTACCCTTTAAATTTAGCCGAAGTATTCCCTGCCAAAGATAGATGGAAACATGATGAACAAATCCATCCTTCATGTACTCCAGGAAGAAATTCAGGCCCTATCTTCCAGTCACTCATTTACATATAAAGAGATTTGCTAAAAATTAATAGTATTTTCTATTTTTATCTATGTAAAACTTATATAAATCAACTGGAGTGGATTAGATTTAGCTCAGAAACGATGCAGAAGTGCACTCTGACATTGTCCTGGGTGCAGAGAGAATTTGGTACTTCTCTCTTCTGGACGCATTTTCTTGTGAAAAAATGAAGAAACTGAGAAGGGTTTGTGCATTTGGAGTCTTTCAAAAAGGAATATCTTTGTAAAAGGGGTTTTTTAAATTTATTTATCCAAAGTGTTTTCCAAAGGACATTCATACCAGAAAGCTGATTGTCTCTCCTAGACTCCACCACAGGTATCCTGCATATTTCAAGCTGAAGACATGGTCATGCATTGATAAGACTTCATACATACCTCTACAAGTAATAACAATTAAAAAAATACATATAAGTATCTTTAATGTTTTCAAATCCCCAAATCCAAAGGAAAACTGTGTCAACTACTTTTACACTGAGGTTCCACAGATAAACTGAGCAGAGGCTGGAATACTTGAGCCAAGGAAGGTCTCTCAATCTGCAATTGTATTGGTGGCACTGAACTAGTGACAGTCCATGAAAAACCCTGATCCCATAGTTTTGAATCAGTCCCATTCCCAAACGAAAGTACCTGTAACATCTGGAGTGAAGCTGGAGCCACTTGGCATTTTCTCATGAAAACTTGCAGCAAAGAATTTACTGTAAGTTTTGACTTTAAATGGTTTCATTTACACCCTGAATATAGTTCAGGCTTAGAAAAAAACACCCTGTATTTGATTTCATGTGCTTTGGAGGTGGGACTGGCAATTTCACTGAAGCTGCAAATTAAGCTGAAATCTCAGAGTTATAAAGCTGAACAAAACAAAAAGAAAAATGTGTAAAATTCTGTGAAACAAATTACGTGAATTTTGCACAGCTGTACTCAGGGCATAACTGTAAATGAAAAGACCAAACTAATTAGATTATAAGCAGTTGATCTGCCTTATATTGTTTTATCATATGTAGTAGGTACAATATCTCCACATGAATGACTTGAAGCAAGTCATCAACATACTGTGTTCAAGAAAGCTGATCAGATTAGAAAGACCTTGTAAGTTATGCTCCAAGAAGATGAGATTGATGATAACTTCCTACTCACAGTTACACCAACCAAATTGCTTCATCTCTATTACACTTCAGGTTTCTGGAGACACTGTGTCCTGACAAGACTGAATTAAAAGTAGGAGTTCATTAGTGCAAAGAAGACACCAACGTGTCAAATGACTGAGTAGTTACTTTGAATGGGTTTCCCAATGTCTTTTTAGGAAATTTATTTAAAAAGAAAAAAAAAAATAAAGACTAATTTTTGTGGCTGGTTTCCAGCAATAGGATCAATGAGCAATATTCAGGATGCTGGCTGAAAGCCAGATGTAAAGCATCACTGTAGCCCTTAAGTATAGCAAGCTTAATTTTAAGCCCAGGAATAGTCCCACCGAATTTCCCAATCCTCACGTGCTTAAAGAGGAGTTTGTGCTCATGCACTTCTGTGGAGCAAGGCCAAGGCAGATAAAGTTACTGGCATATTTTTCAGCCTCACTGCAGACCCATGGAAAGGCTACAAAGTGGGAAAGCTAAAAAACCCCTTGTCCCTAAGTGGGAGGTGCAGTCCATCAGCAAGGCTGCTTCCTGGAAATCCTCTAAGAAGGACCTCTCAGACATTCACTTAAAATACGTGGCAAAGCAGAGACAGTCTAGGGAACAAACATCTTCCATCCTGGTGCAAAGTGCAGCCAACACAGAGGTTGTGCAAGATTTGTGCAATTTGAGCAAGAGAAATTAGAATATCCAACATTCAATTCTCTCAAGGAGAGAACTTCTCTCTTCTTACTTTTAAGTGGCATAGGAGGCCACTCATTTTCTCATTTTTCCTTCTTACCAAAGGGAGATGAAAATGTCAACAACCTGAGCATATCTTTCCCAAATTAGCAAAACACGTGAGGTTTCTTTGCACAGAAAAATAACATGAGATGCTCTGGGAACATGCAGCAACGTGGGTGGCCACGATGAAGAATAAGCTTTGGAGTATTTATACAGCAAATAAATATTCACAGACACTGCTATTCCCACTCACTAAAGTTTTGAAAGACATTATTCTCCTACAAGACAGATAAGAGAGAGGAGGTGGGGGGTGAAGGGAAACTATTATGGAATGAGGAATAAGGGCCAGAGCCCAGAGCACAAGATTGATGTGAATACTACAGTAAGCAAAGACCAATTCACTGCTTAAAGGTGTCAAAATGTAGTCCTGGGAGAGGAGAAGAGGCTGAGAAATGAGAAAAGAAAAGGCAAGAGGAGGAATGTATAAAGAACAGCAAATATTAGGGAAATGAGGAAAAATAGAAGGAACCAAATGTCACTCCAAGGGGGTACGAGTGCAATTGCTTCTCCTCCTCGGTTAATCCACAAATTAATGAAACCAGAGCAAGCATAAAAAATAAACCATTATTCTACACGTTCAGAGGTGAATCTTATAGGTCTCTCAGAATAAAGGCTGATAAGAGTGAGAGAAACAGCAGTGCCAGAGCACACAGCACAAGGACATTGCAGCAATTCTACTTTTTCATTCACTGCTTTTACTGGAAAATCTTACAGGTTACAGGATTCAAGGCAAGGCACTGATAAACTACAATTCAGATTATTTCACTAAAGCAATGCAAGTATGTAGAGTTTCTCAAGTGATAAAGAATCTGAATGATTCTGCAAAAACCACTCGAATATTCATATATGTAAAAAAATAATTTATAAGCTTTGATATTGAATATCAAATATTTAAATAAACTTTCTTGTCCTAATTTTTATTCACTGACATGGTGTGCATATTTTATTGTTTATTTATTCTAAACTCTTATAAAAAAGATCTGTTAAATTAAACTCTGTTAACTTTATTACTGTGAGATCCCTGTGCTTTTTTGGAGCAACAAAACCTCATTAACATCAACACCAGCCTATAGGTTTCATTCTTCTAAATTTGACTGGGTTTCTTCAGAGGCAACTTTCCCTTTATTGACTTAGAAACACAGTTGGGGAACCTTTTGTGAGGTTGTGAACCAGTATGAGACTTAGGGGTTTGGGGGTTTTCTCATCCTCAAACTTGAGGTGTTATGAGACCATAAAGTGTTTTATCATGGCTTGAGGGGGACTGAGTTTCTCTTCATTATTTGCTTCCAATCAGAAAATCTCCAGCCAGACAGTTCATTCCAAGTTTGTCATTTAAAAGAGAGAAATGGGAAAATACTGAGCCTATCCCTAATTACCCTCTATATTTCAGAATATGCAAATTTGAATGTACTTGGAATTTTCTCTAAGTGATTTGGCAAGTATAAATTACCCTTGCCCTTAAGACTCTGAACTTCCACAGACAATGCATCAACAGTTGGTGTTAAAAGGCTGAAGCTTCACTATTAGCAATCAATACAAGTTTTCAACAGGAATATACTTAGCCAGCATTAATGCAATTACATTATGTTAAATAATATTAATACCAAAGGCATGTCCATTGCTGGCCCACACCAAAGTCATAACATTCCTCAACAACTTTCTCCACTGTTTAAACATTCACCCAGAACAGAAAACTCAAACATTCAAGTAAGTTAAAAA
>VWZU01004017.1:1007128-1022128 GCA_013397095.1 Sterrhoptilus dennistouni
AAAAAAAAAAAAGATAGTGTTGACCATGGGAAACTTTCAGTCACCAAATTAGGTGAACAGCATATTAAAACCATGAGAGTTGGCCAATTGTTCCCATTCTCAGGCATTCCAGGGAGATTACAGCCTTGGAACAGCTATGCTTTGCCTGGATTATACGGAGGTTGTAATGGAACCCATTTTTGTACAGAGCAGCAAACAGCACCGGAGTGGAGAAGGTCTCCACAATTCAAGAGCTTTTTTGTGCCACTTGCACTTCTGCCACCTCCCCCTCGTGCTCCAGATACCATGGTGACAACACTGCTGCCATGATGAGGAGGGTGAGTGGTGCCCAGGAGCCACTGGGATAACGGCCTTGGACAACAGATGGTTATAATATTACATTACACCCTTGGCACCAGGGCTTACTGACTAGACTGGTGTAATCCCACACAACGTTTTGGAGCTTTCTTGGGTCTCCCATCCTCTCTGTTCATGGTCTGCAGAAGCAAAGTGCTGCTCTCATGGCCGTCAGGAAGTGGTGTTGGATTTAGCAAAAACGTGGTACAGCTCTCCTCTCCCAAAGCCAAGCTCGTTCAGGCTCATCCAGTGTAATAGCCATTGTATTTAGAATCATATTTGAAAATGTATGGAAAATTAAAGTAAACCTGCAATATAGTATTTTTGACCTCCCAACCCTTCTCCTTTTCTTTTATAAAGCAGAACTTCTTGTACAAATACCGCAAGTCCAGAAAATCTTTTACATTAAAAAGTTGTTATAACACCAGGTAAAATAATTTATGGCAAATTACTCTCAAGGCTCAGCTTTCCCAATATTATCCTGCTATTTCATAGACATATATATCTTTTGTACATTGTGCAGGCCTTCAGAATCTGACATTGTTCTCAGAAATATAAATGGGAAATGAACATAAGCATTTTTACTGTAATATATACATTTGCCATTGCCTAATAATAAAGAAAAATAGGTAAAGAACTGAGGCTGGTAACAATGTCCAGAGACTCTAATGCAGAATATCACCAAAAGGAGCTAATTCCAGTGACATTGCTAGAGCCATTCTAGGAACCTACTGCAGGTTCAGGAAAAAAAAATGAATGAAATTAATATATTTCTATATGGTGTTAGTGAATAACACAACCTTTTTTTTTGCTTTCAGATGCTATTTGAGACTCTTAACACAGTCCTTAATTGTAGTGTTTAAGTGCCTTTGTTACTCCATTGTGTGCTAAATAATGTCATTGCAATTGTTACGCTTACACACCAAGTTTTGCCAAAATCCCCCACTCACTGCTTCTTCATTAAATTACAACAAACCGTGAGGGTTAGTTCTGCATCAGCACTTCAATTTCCTCATGAAAAATTGGCCTTCTTTTCTCTTGGCTTGTGAGCACCCCAAACCAATATCACTCATGCCTTGTTATACAACAAAAGGAAATAACGGCGCCTGCAACAGCAATCTGGCTGTGCCTGCCCGTGCTCCGTGCCATTTTGACTTGTGCAGCCCAGGCAAAGCGTGTTGTTCCCCCATCCCCTCTGCAGAGACAGGTCTCAATCTCCCAAATTGATTGTAAAGGGGATGTTATCCCAACCCACTGGCTTGGTGGGTGCAGAGAAGTCTACGTGGCACAAGGAGGTGTGGAGACAATGGTTGTGTTCCTTTCGCGCCCACTTTTCCTTGTGAAGATGGCAAAGAGAAAGGGAAAAATGGCAAGCACTGAGCATGCACCATGTGCAACTTGCTGCTTCCCAAAGGAAGGTCTAATCATCCAGTGAGGGATGTTTGGGCCTGGCACCTGTCTGTCTCAGGAAAATCGGTAGGACCCAGTTTGTCCCTCCACATCTTGCTTGGCAGATCTGTTTGTAGGCTAATAAGGAAACAGATAAGTCACTGAAATCAAGTCTAGAAGAATTTAATGTGTTTGCAGTTCAGCAATTAAAGACATTTAATTCATTTAAGGCACCTAGTCAGTTGAGTGTCCATCCAAAAAAGTCCTAACCCTATTTGAAATTTTCTATCATTAGATAAGGAGTAATTGGTCAAAACAGCTCCACTGACTTCAGCAGAACTGTTCACACACCCACATAAGCACAGATACTTTACTAGCTCTCGACCAAACCCAAAGCCTGTATTGCAGCTTTACTGTGAGGCACCACCCGGACTCTGAGAGGTGTTAATGCCATGTGTTCCTTTAAAGTTGGGACCCGTGAGACCAGAGTGATACCTGAGAAGTGCCAAAAGCCCTCAGCTCCTCGCTGAGCAAATCACCCCACCAGATCACTCTCAATCAACGTGGACCTGCACCAAGGATGTCAAAAGAACAAGATGTCACCAGCTTCAAAGGAGGCAGGATTGGGCCAAAAACCAATTATTTTTTGTTTGGGCTGTTACCCAACAAAAAAAGCAGAGGGAGATTTTCAGTTGAATTCCCTAAGTGGAGTTGGTGACAAACACCTTTCACACATTCCTTTTTCTGGCAGGAGTGAGGGAAGGTGTCTCAGTGGCTCACATGCTAATCTTCTATTGCTGAAACTATAGATCAGATGGCGGTTTGGTAATTTTTAGCATAGCTCTTGTTTAGCTCAACACAGGCACAGAAAATGAAGCACTCATTTGCTGACTAGAAAATCACAGTTGAGGTCGATTGATGAAGCAGTGCAAAGAAGCCTGTTCTGTCCCCAGCTTGTGGATAAACAATACCAACCACCACCCTTCACTAGTTATATATTCAACTCTTGAATATTTAAAAATCAAGCTAAGCTACTATATGGCTTACCAGTGCTTTTGTAGGGAAAGTGTCAGATTATTTTACGTTTAGCTACACTCAAAGCAGCTGCCCTATGTTTCTGACACAGAAAAAAAAATCATTACAGGAAAAAAAAAAAAAGAAAAAAGGGAAAGAAAGAAATCCAAGCAATACCACGTTAAATGATGAACCACGGAAGTGGATTTTCCATTACTCTGTAAAACCTTAGGAGGCCATGAGTTAACTGAAGCAAACAGAACAAAAAAAACAAAACAAAACAAAAAAACAACAAACCAACAACGAAGCAAGGAAGGTACCATAGCTACTTTCTTGAAAACAAAACCAATCTTTTCATTCCTGCCATTTGTTAGAATTCTTCCTCCAGGCAAGCTGGACAGCTGCACTAGTAGGTTTTTTAGTCATGGGTTGTAAGCCCCACCTGGCTAGATTTGTTTAGCAGACAGCTGGCAGAATGAAATTAAAAGAACAGGGACATACAAACTGCTTCCAAAACAAAAAGCCGAAAGAATACTTTTTGGATGCTTTCACTGAGTTTATTTGGTACATGTTTGGGGGAGATTCTTCCCTGGGTTTTTACCGTCCCCCATCTTTCTGCACCCAACAGTGTTTAAAAAAGCCAAAGTGAGACTGTAGGCTGCATTAAACAGATCAAAAAGGAAGGGAAATGCCCCATCTCAGCCTATTTATTTTGTAGATGTGCACACATATATGAATACACACACTCTCTCTCTCAATTATGGTTTACAATTCCCCAAGACTGACATTGGTTTTAAATTAACTTCTCTTCTTATTCCCTTTTATTTTCCTTTTTTTTTTTTTTTTTTTGGCAGCTTTCTTCCTCTATTTTCTAAAGCCAATAAGATAGATTTTCTTCATCTGGAACGTTCTTTCTAGCTTAAAGATAAGAAAGAGTTTAAAATTGTGGGAATGGCATCCCTCCTGCATCTGTTTCTCTCACAAACCTATCAAATATCTAATTTTTGGCATTACTGCTGGCTCCAACAGGGGATGACATAAACCAGCTTTGTGGTTACATGTTTCACTTTTAATCTCTTGAAAATGAAAATCAGTGCTGAAATGTCCCTTTACATGTGACAATGTGGGACTCTTTTCCAAAAACCAAAGGAAAGGGGCGTTACCCCTGGTTAAACTTAATATACAGCATATGTATAAATTTGCTTTTAGTTTGGATTTAGCTCGATGCTAGTGGAGGCATGTCGGGATTTTTTTTTTTTTTTTAAATTATTATTATTTTGTTTTACTGCAGAGATTTTAAACACTTCTGAAAGTATCACTGCACAAAGGAAGATGCACAATAAACGTAAGATAGTAATCAGCAGATGAGCAGGCTGTTATGTGACAACAAATCTTCTGCAAGTAATATCATTTTCCACACAGCTCTATGGTCACATACCCATAACATGTTTCTGTAGTTAGTGTGAAGGGAATCTGGTTTTTGCATGAGTTCTTTATTAAGAGCTAATGTAGTAATACTGGATGTACGACGACAAACCAAGATGGCTTGGATACTGTCTTGATTGGAGAAACTTTATGAAAACAAACTCCAAATGTTTTAAAATAAAAATGTGCCTTGACTCTGCTTGAAAGGGAACATGTGAGAAAAAGAATATTTGAGCCTACGGTATGACCGGTACCTATGAAACCCAGATGATCTGAGGTTAAAAGAAGCCTGAAACGCAAGCCTACTCCTATTTTCCGTGGAAAAGTAACAAATATTAGGGAAAGGAAGGCCCTGAAACCAATCTAAGCCATTCTATAGCACAGCATTCACCCTCCTGAGCAGCAGCAGCTCTTGGCTGCCCTCCATCTCTGCCTATACATCTCCATGGAGTGCAGACTCCACGGAGCCTGGTGGGATACGTGCCTTAGAGGGCCCTTGCCTCACCAAAAACATCAATATCGATATCATATGCCTCAAACAGGAGGAAAAGGCCTGCAGGGATGAACCCTCTGGGCTCAGGGAAAGCCAGCAGCTTCCCCAGGGGCAGAAGGTGGAGCCTGTCCACAATTCCATCATGCACGAAATCCATCTCTCAGCCAGCCAGGCCAGCTGGGAAGTGGCATTAGGAGAGGGTTGTGGCCTTCCTGGTCTTTGCAACAGCTCCCTGCTCTACTGAATGGGTATTTTGGTAAATAAGTATACCCAGGTAGGGCAAGGACAAGGAGTAATGGGTACAAACTGAAAGAAGGGAGGTTTAGGTTCAATATATGGATTAAATTCTTCTCTCTGAAAGTGGCAAGGCCCTGGCAGAGGTTGCCCAGAGAAGCTGTGCCTGCCCCTGGACCCCTGGATGTGTCCAAGATCAGGTTGGATGGTGCTTGGAGCAATCTGGGATAGTGGAATGTGCCCTGCCCATGGCAATGAGGTTGGAATGAGGTGATATTTGAGGTCCCTTGCAACCCAAACCATTCTATGATTCCATTAGCTACTGAAAACCCTTTGCTTAGAAAATACCTAAGCATGCAACTTTTTCGGTTCTTCTGTTGATTTGTTGAAGGCAAAGATTATGAAATCCTCTGTGATTGTCCCACATGTCCCTCTCAGGCTCCAGCTGAAAGAAGTCACTAATTTTGTGTCTCTCATTTTCTTGGGTTAGCTCTCTAAGAGTTCTAGATGAACCTGTAACTCAGCCAACTTCTCTAGTTAAGAAAATTGATTCTTGTTTACTCCTTTCAAAGAAGAGAATAATGATGATTTTTAAAAAGCTCACCCCCCACTGCTAGAAAATCTTCCTCTTTTGGCTGCATGAGCTTTGAATTATATAAGATAGAAATAAGTCTGCATTTAAGGAAAAGTCAATGAAGAATAAATTCTACAAGTTTAGAGCACATTCTTAATCCTGGACCAAACATCCATGTTCCTTCCTGTGTACCTCACCTCAACAAACACTTTCTGTATTATGAGACTTGCCTGTAAATTGGACTCTGCATTTTAGCTGGACAACTAATGACAGCAAAACAACTGAAAGTGTTTCATATTTATGTTGGAAGATTAACATAACTCATTTCAGCTCTGTTGAATGGACACATTTTACTCAGGAGAGAAGTATTAAAAAAAAAAGACCAACAAAACCCACAAATGCAGAGGGAAAAGGGACATCAACCCTTAAAAATATTTCCTGGTATTACCATTCATATGGCATAAACAAACAGGCAGAGTGCATACATATGGGCCCCAGTCCTGTAATTTGGATGACAAGGGAGATCCTTTTGCCTAGGCAGTGCAAAACTAATTTCACCACACTGGCACATAATGCAATGTGATTGCTCCCTCAGTTTTATATTACAAGGTCACTGGAGCAAAAATTTTTGTGGTTTGTACAGTACCAAGCACTCCAAGAAAACTTATTATATAATGAGGTTATATTTAGTATAAATAAACCCATACCTACTATATAACATGGGGGAAAATATTTTGTCTGACGTAGAGAATCTGCAAAAACATAAAGGACAGTCTGCAGAAAAACAGCATTTGATTGAGAAATTCTGCTCATTTCTTATAATCCAAACTTGACTTTTATTCTCTGAGAACTCACAAACATTTGGAAACTTTAAACTGAAGTATTTCCATACATGGATTATTTTTTTTCCCAGGCATCAAAGACCTGAGTCCAGAATCCAACCTTTAACAACTCTGACAAACAGAATGTTACATCTGGCTAAACCATGCAATATTCCAACCCTATTAATGCTAAACTGTTAATCACTTCAATAAGCAAGAGACCTTGTCTTTCCTTGGCTTTTCCAATGAAAAGACCAGACCTCTGCTGAGATGCTTGGTTCAGTCTTTCCCAACACAGAACTGACTTAAAATTGAAAAAAAAATATAAATATATGAAATATCAAAGTTCCTTCTACTTCTATTCTGAACAGATCTACTCAACATCACACAAAATTAGCTCTTTTTATTAAAAATACTTTCAAAACAATTAGAGAAATTCTGTCAACATGTTTATTTACCAAAGCACAAGCCTATAAAAATGATGGGTGTTTCCATAACCGCCTCAATAATAAAATAAATGTTCTCCTTTTAGAAAGCTATGCAACACCAGCAAACACTGCTTTAAATCCTACTTTTTCCCCTCCAAGCAGAGAGTTTTATCCGGCAATAACAACTGGGCTCTCTTCCTTCAGCACCTGTATTTTCTGAGGAGCCAGTAAAACAAGGATCAGTTCAGCTTTGTGGATGAGGTTTAATGGAATCTCAGCCTCAACTGTTGCGCCTTTGGAAGCAAAATATTTTCTTTTTAATTTTGTCTCATATTCTTAATACCAGCACAGTTACATCCCCCAATGTTTTATTGGGCACATAGAACACCAGGCAGCAAAGAACACAACACACTATGATCCAGACTTTAGGACTGTAGCTGAAATTGCTCATTCATAATTACAGAAGTACCTGGAAACTTCATCTGGCTTCTCTTTTTCAACTTCATTTTACTCCAAATAAACCCAGAAAAATATTTTTTAAATACCTTTCTGTGTCACCGCTCAGATACTTTGTTTGTTCAGTAAAAGTGGTTTTAAATGGTGACAATATTCATAAAAAAACTGATGAGACATGAGACGCAAATGGCCAAAATTAATATTATCAAAAGATAACAAATTATGGCAATCTTGATTTGGAAAAGCAAAGACTGCCCTGAAATCATTGCAGCCAAACTGCTCAAGTTCTAAATGGGCACACACGTGTTGAACTGTGTCTTCCATCATCTCCATCCCACAACTATGGCTTTGTGTGATGAAATCCCACTTTATATCACAACCAGGAGACCCAGGCCAGGTGCTGGGATTTTCTCTCCCAACAAAGAATGTGCGAGGGGATGCTGAACTGGGTTTTCACAGAATCTCTTCCCAAAGCAAAGCACAAAGCAGCTCTTTGCAGGAGACCTGCCAGTGAGCACGGCACCAGTGTCCATTTGAAGGCATCACCCATATCAATGGAGTAATGAGAGTCAAATCCCATGTAATTTACACATTAAAAGGAGAGAGCAATGCATGAAAAAATCAGTTTGGCTAATGAAAAAATCAGTTTGTCTAATGAAATTAAAGTCCCTAATCAAATATTGGCAGGAAAGATATTTAGAAACTCTCCTAATGTCATCCAGCTAATTCCCCCCTATTCTAACTAGAAGGGAAAGCAGTTGACTTTTATTCCCTGCTGAACCTCCTGCCCTCAAATCACCAGAAAGACCCTGTTCTGAAGAGTATAATTAGGGCAGATTAGGGCAGATTTAGCTGTCAGCTATACCAGTACAGCACAGGTAATTCCTTTTCCTTCAGAGGTTGCATGACAGCTCCAGGTAGGTAATGCACCTAGTGCAGAGGATTTCCTTGCATTCTTCTTTGAAAAGCATTTTTCTCTGGCCTGATAAGTCTACCCATAGCAAACCAGATATTGACAGACTTCCCAAGTACAGAGGAATCTGTGCTCCTGGGTTTCTGCCTCTACTAGGTCAACTTGCACTTTAAGCTTCCAACTTTTGAGGAACGGAAGATTTACAAGAAGCTAGGCAATTAAAATATTAATTCATAGGAAGGGGAAAAAAAAGAAAGAAAACAATCAAAAAACCCACCATCAACAAAAAACTTCTGGAAGTAGTATATCCTATAAAATATTAATTTTCCCATCACCTACCAGCCTCTACTAGAGGGGCCCTCTACTCCTTCCTTATGCCGTGTCCATCTGCCTCTTATGGTTTTCTTCTTCTTCTCTTCCCACTTTCTGCCATTCTTCTTGTTAATATCACCTTGGTGTTTCTTCATCCCCATCCATCAGCCTCACCTTTGTGCTGCCCCTGACTCTGCCACTGTCCCACACCACACACCTCTCACACCATCACCCCACCCTTCAAGATTTGTATGAATATACAAGCAAGAGGGAGAGAAAGAGGTCAAACAAAAGAATAAATAAAGAATTATCACTGACTCTCATAGCTGGCACCATCTTGCTGGGCTTTATTTAGGCTGCAGTTTTGATGATGGCCTTTTATTGGCTTTTTTTTTTGTGGTAACACTTTATTTTAAGTATCTTATTATGAATTCATTTAGTATCGATTGCAGCGGCTCTGATCATAAAGAATTCATTTGGCATGCCATGAATGTCATATGCATTCATATTAAAAACTTGTTTTCATTCAAGATTAATACAAGATTTTATTTTTTTTTTCTTTTGTTATTTCACTATCTTAATACACCACATAGTCTGGAAGCCCAGTCTTGGTACTTTTTACCAAAGTTTCTCCATTTTTACACTTTTTTTTAAAGAGTAATTAGAAGCCTTTTTTATTTTTTAAACCTTTGGGATTATGCTTTAAAAATAACCTTCCCAGAGTGCCTAATGTTCCCAGACCTCATGCATTTATTGCACTAACTAGCCTAAGCAAGTTTTCATACCTATCTGATGATGCTGCAACAAGCCAAGAAATTTAAAGCTTGCATTTTTCTCTGGTCTAACAGAAAGACTTGTGCCTTTAGCGAGAGCTGGAAAACACAGAAGGGGATTACCTGCGACTTCAAACCCTCTCTAGATATGTCAAAATAAGCTCTGAGCAAATTGAGCCTTGACTAAAAGCAGGTATGTGTTTTGGATGCTCTGTCTCATTGCATCTGTTACAGGCAACGTGTCAGCCACGTCTCCATCCGGCTGCTCCTGACTGTGATGCAACATGACACAGTTTGATAACAAAAGGATGTAATACACCATAATGACTCCAGGCAGGCAATTGTAATGTGATGGGATGTGCTGCCATGTAGTAGCAGGTGACATACCTCTTCAATCAGTCATGGACTAATCGGCAAGGCCTCCAGTTTAGGTTTGTTTTTGGAAAAAATCCTAAAGCCTTAATGATTATTTTCATCCCAACGTTTCAATATTGATTCCTGCTGTGCTCACCCTGGCTTGCCTTTGCTGTGGCTGATTTTCCAGGTAGCAGCTGAAGCTGTACCAAAAAATAACCAACTCAAAACCCAATAAATGCCTTGTATCCAGGCTAGGCACAAGCAGATCCACTTTGCTAGGAACTATGCATGCATTCACCCTTAAAAATTAACAAAGGGAATGCTGCAAAGGTAAGAGGCAATTCTTTATTTGTGCTATGGAAAGCAATAATGGAGATTTACAGTTCTTCAATAGAGCAAAGGATTTCCCAGAATGCTGGCTAACTGAACCACTCTGTACTGTATTGATGTGCCAGCTCACTGAAAACACCAGTTTATTAATAAATAGCTCGACTGAAGAGCCAGACGTGGAGGGAGCCTGCAGAAAGACACTGTCTCTACAAAAAAAACCAGGGAAGTGTGGCGGGAAGAAAAAGAAAAAGCGCACTTACTATATGGGACTGAGGAAATGTGATCAGGAGATTAACTTAAGAATGGGCAGAGAAACTGAAGCCCCTGGGGGAAAGGCGGAAGAGCACAGGGAGATCTATGGGAGGTCTGTGCCTGCAAAACGTTTCCCCTCCTGTTTCTGATTTGTGTAGCTAGAGCTGTCCCACCATTTAATTAATTTCTTTTGTAAAGAATGTCACACATGGAGAAATCTACTCCTAAAAAACCCCGAAACATGTAAAACGCCAGACCCAGATTGTGTTGAGAGCAGCGTTGACAGAAAGTGAGCTCAGGGCCACTGGTAGGGGTGAGCTTCACTTGTACCTTTGTGAGCTTTATTGCTCCCATGTCCCCAGAGCATCCTGTGGGCATCACACCTCACACCCAGACACACACTGGAGAGGCTTCTCCTGCACAGAAACCAGTAGATTTGGGGGTTAAGCCACCCTCCCTTGCAGCCTGCTACCATTTTTTGCCAATGGACTTTAATTTCCTTCTGTCTCAGCTGCTGGTACTTAGCTCCCATTGCTCGGTGGGACTCTGAGCTAAGTGAGAGGAGTATCAGGGGAAAACATCCCTCGCATCTTCCCTTTCAACTTCAGGCAGTGTGGGGAGGGGTATCAATGTGTAGCAGATGTGCTGAGACCACAGTGATCTCTTCCTCATGATTACAGTTGGTTATACCTGGGGATGCTCAATTTAATTCAGGCACAAATGTGCAAAGGAGAGTGGTGCTAAAGTAGAATAAGTGTACTGAAGGCTTTGTTCTGTGCATGGTAATGCAGTGCTTTATTTCAGTAGACCTGGCTCAGACATAAAGAAAAGAGGCACAGTTTGATACATGCCTTCTCCGATGAGTGCTGCTAAGTAAGTGTGTTTGTTCTCAGTGTTGTTGTCATAAATATCATGAAATTTCTTATTTGAAGTTGGGAACTAATGATTCCTTCTCCTTAATGTGCCATACTGACTCTGCACCCTATTGTTTTCCACCATTTGAGAATGCCCAAGGATGTCATTATAACTTCATGTATCAATATTAAACCTTCACAAACAGCAGACTAAATGAGCAGTTATCTTTGTTTCTGAAAATAGTGTACTTTTTTTTATTTTTTTTAACTTCATTTATCAGTAACTAGGTGTAGTCAATTGCTCTCCAGTATTGATCACAATATCTATAGCAGTCACAGAGTACCTTTGCTCAAGGTCACTGTAAGGTCGAGTTATGATCAATATGAATTGACTGTCTGCAAATAAATTTAAGTAGCTGACATAACTGAAAGGAGTAACTATTTAAAGTTAAGGTGGACCATGGGTCCCTGGTTTAGAAAGGCTCAGAGACCATCTGAGCATGGCAGTAGCACAAGTCATCTGAACGTGCACCACCAATTCAACTGATTTTCCTGCAATTAGAGGTGCATAACTGTGGATCTAATCCTTAACATGCTTATTCTTGGGAATTAAAAAGAAAAACCACAGTCTTCATTCTTAGTCTGCGATGAACTGACTCGCTTGGGATCAGACTCGTTGCCTTGAAAATATATTAGTTAATACTAAAACAATATATGCAGGGTCCCCATTGCTATGCTCCATTTCCCATAGGATTTTTGTATTCTATCTGTAGAGAGTCCAAAGAAAGGCAAACTTTTCCGACATCAATATCCACACCTTGTCCTTCAATATATATTTAGATATCCATAATGTCTATGTGGACAACCATATTAAAATACTTTTACTGTTGTTGAAACCAACAATCTAAAACCTTTTTTTTTTTTTTTTTTTGTGGTGGTTAATCAGAAAATTTCCATAGTCCTTGTTGGTGTTTTGGAGAAGATCTACCTGAGGATTTTAGAACCTCTCAAACACAAAAAAAGCCAAATCAAACCAACAAACCCCCCAAAAAAAACACTGAGTAGAATGAGTGTATTAAATCTCAATGGGCTCTCGCAACATTATCCAAGGGAGAGATGTCCCAGGTGAGGCAGGTTCTGGGAGAAGACCTGTGATCAGGTCGCTGGCCACTGGATGTCACTGCTGCCTACCCAAAGGTAGCCCACAAAACACTTGTGTGACTGCAAAAATTGTAGCTGTAGAAAAGAGTTTTGCTGGAACCATTCCACATAGTTAGGCAATGTCTAATTTCAGAAAAATAGGCTCATAAAGCTCAAGAAGGCAATACCCAACTTCAAGAGTAATTAGTTTCATTTGTTTGCTTCAGCTCGAGCTGAATGAGAAACACTAATAAAATAAAGAGTAAGTTTGGGGGTCGCGAGCAGTTACACAAAGTTGCAACCATTGTGCTTTTCCAAAGGATATCTTCAACAGAGGTGCTGCTTTCCAATCTCCTTCAAAAGAACAAAAGCAAACACTCACCTTGGAAGATTTTCCCAATCCTATCAGCAGGATGAGCATACTTGTTTAGTTTGCCTAAAGGAGGTACCACCACTGCTCCTGACCATTGCAACCAACCACTCACAGTGAGCCTCACTTGAGTCAAAAATAATCTGCCCAACACCAAGGAAAGATCTGGCTTACATGTGGGAAAAAAAAAAAACAAAACTGAACTGAAATTATTTTCTATATTTAGAGTCTGTAGAGTCTACATTATTATTGTTGTTATTAATTGAAGCCATTCATCTGGGTTCATCACATTAGTGGAGCAGCTCTACGGGTGGGATTTATGTGACCAAATGCAGATGTCTATCTTGCAGACATCTGAGCTGGGCTCTTCTCACATTCAGGCTAGAAAAGGAGATGCCATTAATGTGGGATTAACCTCATCCTAAACTAGATATAAAACCAGGCCAGATGAAATGCATTTTTGAAGGATCTATTTCTCCCTGTTGGTTTAAAGGAAGGCCAAGTGAGCTCTGATGTAGACTTTTGAAGCCAGGTGAACTCATTGTCACTCCCTCTGACTGAGCTAAAACAAAGCTGCTAAGGAAAAGAAAAATAGGATGTTCCAGGTGTTTGGAGAAGGAGGATCAGAGCTCTGTGTTAATTCATGCCTCCAGAAGGATGCCTTGAGTATTCCCATGGAACACTCTAGAAGAGGGAGCTCAGACCACAGGGATATCAACAGTGTGTGGCTTCCCAAGAGAGCTGAGCCCTCATAGACTGCTCCTGCTTGAGGTCTAACTCAGCTCCTAGTCCCAGCTGTGTGTTTCCAACCCTCCTTGCTGGGCTGCTTTTCTCAGAGCTGTTCATGCTGAACCAGACCACCAAGGGGTTGGACACGGACCAGACTTCCTGCAGGAGAGAGCATGGGAATGCACAGCCAAAGCAGGCAGGGCAGCAACACCAACTTTTCCTGGCAGTTGTGAGCCACCAGACCAGATCAGCCATCACACAAGACTAGGGAGATGCAGAGCAGGCACCATGCTGGGGGGAGAGACCACCCAAGCTAGGCAGGAGCTCTCTTAGGATTCCCAGTATGCCAGTACTTCATCAACCTCCACTCCAAGACTTCAGATGTATCATAAATTTGAGTCCCAGCTGCACTCCAGGCTTCACTGACACCTCAAGCTGGATTTTATGGTTGATGAAAGTGATGCTGTGCTGGAAGTCACACAAGATAACCTAAATCCTTCCCTATCCTTGCAAAAAACTGTTTCCCTCCACAGAGGAAAGTTCTGTGTGCACATCCCTATACTATTCCCATGCAGTCTCTTCTTCCCTTATCCACCTCCTCATTTTGACCCCATATAAACAAGAGTTTTTCCAGCCTGTCTTAAGACACACATTAAATGATGCTCAGTGAGCACCCAAAGGGCATTTGCCCGTTTTGGGAACCAACCAGATATTATCAGACAGTTTTGGAAGCATTAGATCCACGTGCTCCAGCTCAGATGCAATAACTACAGGAATTCCATGGACAACACCCATACCTTTGGCCTCACCTCCTTACACCGTGCAACAAAAGCATCTGAAATAAACTCCACAAAGGAAGCATAGGTGAAAGACCTCTGTCAAGTCACTTTGTAAAGCATTGCCAACCAGGCCTTCTGGGACAAGTCATCTTTAACTGAGATATTAGAGCACTTTCCTAATAAAAAGATACATCACCCGTTAGCTCATATATATAACCCAAATGACATCCTCACAAGTGCAGCAGTCTTGGGGCCCAAACCATTCAAGAAGCAATTACAAAATCAATAACACATGCTGCGGTGATTACATTTGATTAGAGACAGCATGGAAAAAAAATAAGAGCAATATTCACCCACACCACATCCTTAAAACAATAATTCTTTCTTGTGATGGTTCTGGTATACAAGAAAGTTTCCTCTTTATACAGAAGGAAATCAGGCTGCTGTATTACTAGCAGTGCACACAAATCAAGCCTTTTGAGCACCAAATTTAGGGAAAGAGTGAAGCTGTATCCATGTAAAATGAGGCCTTCTCCTTAATTGCTGGGCCAAAAGCCCATCCCTTGACATTTTGGATGCAGAACCACATGTTATGGTCTGGGTCCATCCCTCAACACCAGCTTATCTGTTTATATTACAAACACCCACCAAAAAAACATTAGATTTTAAATAATCTATTGATGATTGACTGTTTTTGCAAATATTTTTACTTCAAGTTGACAAACGGCTTAATATAATAAATGTAACTCAACAGACTATGGCTCACTCCAAAGGAAAATTATAATAAAGTTACCAGTATGTCTGGGATTTGACAGGGCCTACACAGGCCAAGCTAGGAAGCCAATCCAGTAAAGCAAGGAAATGGGAGACAGAGAAATGGAAGGGATCTGAGTGGAAATCTATTGGCAAAACCTCTCGTGCCAGAATCTGCTCCAAACCAGCACAGCCTCACGTGTGGTCCCCTCATCAGCTCTCCATGTCTTGCAGCACAAAGCACCCTCTCACTTGCTCTTTTGGGGAC
>VWZU01004017.1:1024628-1033849 GCA_013397095.1 Sterrhoptilus dennistouni
TAGCAGCAATAAAAAAAGGACAGAGCATAAATTAGATAATGGTGTGTGCACAGGTAGGATGATTTCTGGTATTTTCAACCTAAACACATTTAAAGAAACTGATAACTAATGTAGGGAAGTGACCTATTCAGTGGTCACCTTTCATATTTTACCTAGTTTTTGAAGGCTTATGGATGCATAAGCCAAGCATATAGATGCAATGAAAAATCAGTGCACATTTGAAACAATATATTATGTGATTTATTTAATATTTGCCTACGTTTGCTTTGCAGCATTGCCTGACTTGCACCTTGCCTCTCCCCACCTGCACAGCTGTGCAACACATCTCTGACTCTTTAATTTCCTTTGCCACATCTCCTTTAAAACATCATCTGCTCCTTCACCTTGAACTGCCACGGCTCGGGGAGTGTTTCAGAAACCCATCTCTCTTCACATAATACTTTAACCACTTTAGCACGAGTTCTCCCTGTCCAAAAGCAGGCTACTGGAAAAGATAGCACCCATCAGGCTCACAACCTCTGTCTGCACCCTGGACTTTGCCAATCAGCTTTTTAACCCAAACCACGGTGCCTCCCTAGCTGAGGGATAAGTAGTTACATCTAAATTGCCCAGAGCCCTTTCAAAACCGAGCCAGAGAAAAAAAAAAAAAAAAAACAACCTCGGCAAGATTCATGCATTTTTTCCAGGGTAGACCCCTGAATGTTACAATACCCCTTATCTCTGCCGAATTATAGTCTGCTGGCTCTGCTCAGGATCAGCTGCATCTCGTCTCTAATCCAGCAGCGAGATGAGACCAAGAGGGGCAGGGGGGAACCAGCAGCTTCGGTGACAGTCGGGCTCTTACAACTCCCAGCTCCACTTGATGAGTTGCAGGTATTACTCAACTGATTAGTATCTAAGAGAAATAAATATCTAGGTGAAGAGCAGCTGGCCTCAGCTCACAGTTAGATAAGAAAGAAATGGCAAAGAAGGAACTGGCAGGAGCAATAATTTCGTTTTTACTGAGTACTGCTCGTTCAAGGGTGCACAGGAAGGCACATGTTCTTGCATCCAAGCTGGTTTATGAACCAGAGCTGGCTGGTTAGCTCAAAATTAGCCAGATATAGTGCAGGTTTCAGTCCTCAGGGCAGATTGAACTTCTTATTCCTGCACTCGATGCATGTGTCAAAATTTCTCCTTTCTTCCACTGAAAGGCTACCATGATAATGATATTGTGAGATATAAATACTGGGAAGGTCCTGGTAGCCCTTCTCCACCATCAGGACATCACAAACACCTTATTGATTGCCTGTCCTGTGCTCTGCACACCCACCCCAGCCCAGCCCTGCACTTGGATCCCAGCTCCAGCCCCATGGGCACCATCTGCTCTCCACAGCCCCCGGGAGCAGCTGCACCCAGGCAGGTCAGCTGCACAGAGTCTGTTCCTGAGAGGTGAAGACACCTGCATGGTAAACCTCCAGCTGTGGAGATCTGCCTCTGTAACAAGTTTTCTTATTTTTAAGAAAGATTTCCTTGATCAGATTTCTCTTTTCTGCAAACAGAAGAAAACAAAATTGCTTTTTCAAGCTGGAAGATCATACCTTAAAAAAAAAAATCCATATCTGCACAGCAAGAGGCAGTAGAAGAAGGTTTAATCCCTTCTGTGGAGCTCTAACTTTTCCTAAGGAATTGCACAACCCTTCACACTACAGCAGTGAGCACGACAGAAACAGAAGCTCTATACTAGTGCTACCTTCCTTCCAAACTGTGACCTGCCAGTAATTTTCCTTCCCTAAAATTTCCCTCCTGCCATGACAGATAAAGTGGCAGGGTCTACCATCCCTAATCGCTGGCCCCAGCTCCTGCTGAATTCCAATACTGTGCATAGTTTAGTTATGGACTTTAGGCTGCAATTCATAGCCAAACCATGGAGGAGATTTAATTCAATAGTGGCTGGGGTCACAGGAAGAGGGTGCCAAGAGTAGCAGACCCTGTAGTAAGATATCCTGAGAAAGACAGGCACTGGAGGCAGAGAATGTACTGGATGGGTTTGTGGGAGCTTACAGGAACCGCAGGAGGACAATAATCAAAGCCCTTCAGGAAAGTTAATGCTTTAGAGAGGAAAACAGTGAAGGCTGGAGGGTGGCCTGGCAGCCTGGAGGGAGAAGTCTCTTTGTTTGAGATGGGTGTTCTTGGATATCAACCTCCCCACCTGAAAACAAAACAAAAAAATGACTGGAACTGGCTCACGCTGGAGAAAAGGATGTAAACTGCATTAAATGACACTGAAACCCCTTGCCTGCAAATGTATTAGCTTTTATTAGAACTTAACAAAAAGAAGCAGCTTTATAAAAGGTTTCATGATATTTCCATATTTTTTGTGCCAGGAGATGCTAAACAAACCAAGTCCAATTGACACAGGTGAACTCTTTAGAAGAGCAGAAAACTGTCCTCGTGGAAAATCCAGGATGAAAACATAATCCAGTGAAGTGCCCTTCAGTACCTTTTTCACAGCGATTTGCCTGACTTTACAAGGATAGCAGGGAGGGCTGGAAGGGCCTGGCTTTGGGGCTGAAGGGAGTTTCTGCACAAAAAGCAGATCGTTGAGGGTCGTTCAGGAATGAAACTACCATGGCTTGCAGGTACTTGCACGATGTGCTCATTGCCCTGCACAGAAAGGTTTTCAATGGAGCTTTTTAAGCCTTTACTGTAATGTCGGAAGTCATTTATTTTACACCGTGACACAGACCCTGCATTAAAACTATCACTGCCAGGAGTCCCCGCGAATGTAACTATTTTTATGGACCAAATGTTGTGGGTCAATGTTTTAACACAGGCTTGTTGTACAGTATATTGCTCAGTAAAGTGTCCCTCCACTGCAGGCGTTTAATAGTCTGTCTGTTGCGGAGCCCATTACCACAATTCTGCGCTCTTTCTCGGGTTTATTAAAGCCCAGAGAGTCAGAGATGCCCGTGGGTGGCACAGGAACTCAGAGACTTTTCCAAAGTGACCTGCAAATCCTCCAGGTTTGAGGCAAAGAGTCCCAGCCCACAACCTTCACCCCACCAAGCGGCTGCAATCGCTCTCAGGACAAAACATCAAAAAACTTCCACGAATGATTTTTAATTTTTTTTTTTTTTTTAGCATAGCACTGAGGCTGCTGTCCTAGATTTCCCTGGCAAACAGTCAAAAATAAAAAGGTTCTTCCCCCGTGCCGAGAAAAGCCTCCCAGCCCAGCGTTGGGATGATGCTACACCAGGGGTCCTGTCCCCATCCCGGCGCTTCCAGCCAGGCGTTCATTTTTGGCGAGCTGCCAGACGAGGGTGCTCTGTTGTTAGAGGAAGACCCTCCAAATTGCAGAGGCAGACAGGGAACAGAGGAGCAGGAATCCTCTCTACCTTACGTCTCCCTTCAGGAAAGAGACACTCTGGTGCCTGCCTTTTTTTTTTTTTTTTTTTTTTTTTTTTTTTTTCCCCCCCCCCCTTTTTTTTTTTTTTTTTTTTTTTTTTTTTTTTTTTTGTCTCATTCTGTCACTCTCTGGTTCTTTTACAATAGCAACAACAATGATCTTGTCTAAATGATTTCACAGGCTATTATTCAGGCACTCAACTTTTAACATTTCAATTTTGTCATTTTGTTGCTACACAAAAGGTGCACTTCTCCAGTATAATGTTCTGAGAATTATGTCAATGAGCAGTAATGGCTTTTAACATTAACTTGATCATTAACAACTACATTATCTGTGGCATAATCAGCACCTCAGTCTATTGTGTCATATTACTGTACAGATTTTGGAAATGAAGGCCCAGTCTAAGCAAAGTTCCCTGTATTAAGCTGTGATTTTTCTTGTAACTGAAATGCTTTAAAAACACTTAATAATTTTTTGTGAATACTTTAAAATTGGGTTTATGTCAGTTTGTTTTACCTCTGGAAGTTGGGGATAATTTTTAAAAAAAATATTTTAAGAGCATCTAGGTAGGAATTTGAAATAGGTCAACTAGGTAAATTTATCTAAACCAGCACAAGCTGCTGACCAATTCCAGAAAGAGTATCTGCTTTGAAAGTTGCTCATATCCAAAGCCTGCTCCATTTTTACATCAGTTTTACTCAATCTGTTCCATAAATTTACCAACAGAAGCTCTGCAGATGTTAATGCTTTTATATTGCTAGACAGAGGGTTGCCAATTTTAATTTGCCCTTGCCAAAGAGTCAAAGGTAACTTGAGAGTTTCTAGTTAATTTTCCGTGTTTCCTAAATAAAATTGCCCTATGATTCACCTCCACACATCCTTCTTGTTTGTGACAAATCCCACAGCCCTTTTGTTCATAAATTCACGTTCTTGGGCACAACCTTTCCTGGGAGAGAAGGATCAGCATCCTTAACCCTTCTGACATACTAAGGACCAGTAGTTTAACTGTTGGGAATGCCTTTATCACTCCAGATGGAATAAACCTATTGATTTTAATTGAGCTATGCTGATTTGCTCCAACCAAGCACCTGCCCAACTCCCTGCACTTCTCCAGAATGTCCCATTAGGATCTCAGGCACGATGGTTGTGACCTCTCATAAATCAGGACATGCCGTGGCAACCCCCCACACCTGACACTTATAACCCCCCTTCTTTCCAGACAGGAAAAACAGCAAAGCCATGGGTAGGGAAGCAACCATCAAAAGGTCACAGGCAAGGCAGGGGCCAATCCAGAATCCAAAGTTAGTTCTCCTAGCTCTCACACCAGCACTTTATCCACTGGGCAGTGTCTGTCCATGTGTTAAAAGATGAAGCGCCACAGACTCGTGGTCATTATGTGCTCTGCTGCTGTCACACCCCATCAGCTTTTATGGCCCTACAGGTCAGTGCTCCACCACCACTGCTCTGGTGTCTGGGGGATGTTTCTATGATGTCCAGGTTTACCAAAAGCAAAGAGGAAAAAGGTCCCAAAACTTGATGGAAGCTCCTGAAGCACCAATAGCCTTGGAGCCTCTATGGAGTCACACACTAAGGGATGCTCTTTTAGGATGAGCAGGTGTTCCCACATGGAAAAAGGCCTGCTGAAGTGAGAACAATCATTCAGGAGGTACCCAGAGTGGGCAGACAGTGGTTGAGAGCCCTCCATGCAGTAAAAAAAGCCCAAAGCAGCTCCACACTCTGCTGTGCTGGCAGAGGACCCTTTATCTGCCATTTTCCACCTGACATATCCTGACAGGCCCTGAATGCACCAAACAATGGGAACATCCACTCCGAAAGATGGGGAAACCTGCAGCTTGAAGAGGATGGGTGTTTTGTGGCTGCAGCTTAAGGTCTAATGCAGCCAGGAGCTGAATAGCAATGAAAATAATCATTTAGCTCTATGTGTAAATAATTTCATTCTAGCAACAGTTACAATCGTAACAATAATGAAAACAATCACAGAGACTCAGAGAAGCATTAGAAAGATGCCACATTTAATTTACAGAGTTAGTTAAGCTAAGTCTTACATGAAAGAAATATTTTTAATATAGTAATTAGATATTTGTTGGAGAACTCTTGCTTTATTCTTCAACCAGTTTTGCACTGTGGTTATTTTTAGATGTTACTGTGGTTCCTAGTGTTCATAACACCTCTGGTTATGGTCTCAAAGATGTGCTTGGGCTATTTCAGTGCTGCAGCACCAGCAGCAATGCCACTGCTCACCAGTGGGAGAGACAGGATATGGACAGCTGCTGTATCCCCAGGGAGCAACAAGGAATTCAGGTCTTGGGCTGAAAACGCCTTCTTTAGAAACTGAAATCTCTGGGCATCTAGTGAGTGTGATCCAAGCAGAGTTTGTGTTTTGGGACAATTTAAATGAGAAGCAGAAACAAGATAAAATCTTCCTTGGCACTTCATGAACAAGTATGAGTAGGCACAAAATCAGTTTTAAATAAGATGGAGGCACATGGGTGCCTGGACAGCTTTTCACAGTTGTGTCACTGAGATGTGGTTATACATCTCCACTTGGCAGAAGGCTCAGGTAGATTAACATTTAAGACACCTTCCTGAGGTATTTCACCCTTAAAAATTCATTCACTCCAGTGATAAAAGCTTTGCTTTGCACACTTACAATATCATGCCTTTGTTGGTAATTTTTTTAGTAATTCCATCGTCACAAATAGCAGGACTGTCAAATAACCCAGGACTAGGAGATCACAGCCCAACAGGCAGCAGATGCCATTTTAGAGGTTTCAAATAACATTCATTCATTTTCAACTTCTACAACACAAACTACCTGCAACTTATCCACAGCAAAACCCAACACAAAGCCTGTAAAATGCACCACCCTACCTTAGTCAGTACTTCGAATAATTTTAGCCCAGGGACTATCTCAAGAAATGAGAAGGAAAACCTAAGAGGTTTCACACAAGCTGTTTGTGTTTAAGGACAGAAGTTTAAGCTCAAATGCAACACAATTATGATGTCATTGAACACAGCAAAAGCTGCAGAGACACACCTTGTCTTCATCACAGCACTACTACTGCAGGCACATTTGAAACACTACAGCACCTTCAGACTGTAATTATAAATGTTGTGGTTCCAGAGATAATAGAACTTGTCCATGACATTTACACAATGCCAACGTACTGAATCCAAAATACAGACCCAGTGTTAGAGGCAAAATATTCCCACCAAGGCACCTGCAGACAAGCAGGTTATGATTTAATATTATTATGAGCAGGAAATAAAAATGCAACACTAGAGATACAAAGCCCAAATCCTTCCACCTAATCAGATAAACCAAGTTAGACTTGCCTGCTTAACTGAAGGACAGATTCAGCTCTTGAGAAACAGCCAATGCAAAGGCCACCGTGGCTTGCACACTCTCATCAGCATTCCCCAACGGAGAGACATCATGAAAGATGAAAAAAAATTCCGATAGCAAAGACAATTGACAGTGAGGCAGGAAAAAATAAAGAAACCATTCACCAGTGCCCATGCTCCCCACCCTCCTCCCAGCCCATCTGAGGTGTTAGTGGTGTGGTGCCTCCTCACCCCACCACAGGGAGCTCACAGCTGTGCCTCCCCCCAGGTGTTGCAGATGGGGTTTTCGGGAGGTCCTTCCAGCCAGGATTCACCTACAGCTGTTGTACAGAAAAGGAGAGAGTGGATCTCACACAGTTAATGGATAAGTTGGCTCATCTTCACCACCTTGCTGTTCAGCTTCACCCACCGAGGTGCAAAGAGAGGCAGATGTGGCATTTGGCAAGCTGTCAAGACACATCTTTCTTTTTAAAAGTAAGGTGCACTTCCCTGGCTGCTCTCAGCCCAGTCCTTCTGTCTGTAACAGCTCTGCTGTCAGCACTGAGGATGCCCTTTTCAAACATGGGCAAGGAGGAGATGGGTGATACAGGGGGGAAAACAGCCATTTTCTCCAAGAGCAACCCAAAATGGAGACCTGCACTTTCCACCTCACTCTTTTGTTGAGAGCTGCCCTCACTCCATGCAGACAATTCCTCATGGAGGTGTTCTTTCACCAGACAGGCCAAATTCACGTCTCTGGACTTACCAGCCATGGGTGCAGCCATCCTGGTATCTCATCCTGGATGAGACACAGAGGACACTTTCAAGTCACCACAATATGACACAGGGTCCAGATGCCACCACCCTGACATCAATCATAGGCACAACATATAAACTTTCAGTTTTACCAGCAGTGTCATTTTTATTGTTTCATCCATCACACTGCACTCCTCACTCTGCAGGCAGTCTCTTCCCTCTAAGTATTTCTTGGAGTTGTGGAGCCCGAGGACAGAATTGAAGCTTTGGAAGCATCATACAGGTTATTCCCATTGACACCCACCACAATCTTATTGTCTCTCCAGCTAAACAGTAAGGGTCACTTGGAAAGTTAATGGTGATGCTGCTACCAAGAGTCCTGTGATATCTGCACTTCCTGTCAGAAAAACACTCAAAGTGAATGTGAAATCAAAGTAGACAAAGCTAAAGTTCTGCTTATGAATGTCCCGCCCAGTCACGGCAGTGTTGTCTCCTTTGATTTCAAATTCACTTTGAAACTCTCCAAACAGGAGGCACAGCTCAACCTTGGAAGCAGAAGATGCAAAGTGGGAACGTCACCCATTTACTTCACACGTGGCTGGTGCTAACAGGTGGAGGATGTTTAATAAAAAAAAATAATAAGCCCCTAATGCCAATTCCAAAAGGGAATTATCTACCCATATTATCCTTTGGTGCTTGTGCTTGCCGGCCATGGGCGTAACAGGGCTTTTTATTATTCCAGAAACCACCGAGAGCAAACGGAGCTGCTCATTCCAGCTGAACCGGGACTTTCTGCATGAGATTTTGGAAAGTAGTTTCCTTCTTGGAGCTGAGATGGGATTTTTCTGGCTTAAGCAAAGCGGGAAATTGTCCACAGTCCTTAACTTCCACTCCTAGCATATTTTCACTAAGTAATTTGCAAGCAAAACAGTCCAGAAAATGCTCGGTCAGAGCAACTAGTTTTTATAGCCACTTTATTTGAAAGAGCAGAATATTTTTGGTAATGTAGTTGGAATGACAGCTCCCTCCTTTTTCAATACAACATTTGCTGCTTTTGCACACATTTATACCTTTGGATCTAGAGATGAAATTGAGCAGCAACTGCACCATGAGTGGTTTGAATCCACAGTCAGGAGGCACAAACACCCTTCCTCTCTCCAGAGTATGGGGGACCCACTAGACTCACTGGAATGATAAGAGAGGACATTTTTCATGGGGGCTGAAGCTCCCAGAGCAAGCCAATTCCTGCCTTCACAGTGCTACTTCTTTCCTGATGACACTTAGCTGGGAGCTGGGAAGGGCAAAGCTGGCAGACTGGAAGATTGCCTAATGTGCTGTGACTGACATGTAATCGAATATTCAACCACTGGTCCTCATGTCGGTGGCAAAGTGAATATGACACCCTTCAGCTTAGTTGTGATCACGCCTCGTTCTTCTGCAAACAGTTTCATAAAGGTGCAGCCTGGCTCCTTGATGAGGCGGATGTGTGAGATGGGAGAGCAGTCACGGAGGTCACCTGCTGCTGGGGACGTGCTGGGGACCTGCCAGGGAGTGACCTTTAAATGCCAACCCCATCCCTGCCTTGCCCCCGGTGCCTGGGGCCAAGGTGGGGCTCCCACACGCTCAATGACCTGGACGAGCCACCTGTTCCACATCAGAGGGGTCTTTATCTCTCTTTTAAACCTTTCTGGATTTGTGAGTGCCAAGAAAAAAAAAAAAAAAAAAAAAAAAA
>VWZU01004017.1:1033889-1047900 GCA_013397095.1 Sterrhoptilus dennistouni
AAAAAAAAAAAAGAACATTTGGGGGTGAGAAACCCCAAGGGAAGGAACTCAGATGTTCGGGTCAGGCCTTAGAAAAGGTATCAATTCTTCTTTCCACTTAGCACAGCCTGCTGCCTGCCCGGGCTCTTTGTCTCTGCCCTGTTCCCAGTACAGAAAGCATTTCCCTTTTAAATGACATCTGAGCGCTGACATGCTGGAGGCACCCATCCTGCATCATCTCTGGCAGATGGTGCAGCTGGCCACGATTTTCGGGATTGCTTAAATAAAACCACAGTGCCATATCAAGAAATGTAGAGAAAACGCTCAACAGTGCTTAAGATGTTTAAACATCACAAACTGTCTAAGACTTCAGCTCGCTGTACTGCGCATTTTTTGGTGATGTAACTGTTCTTATTGATGGCAACAGTGAATTCTCCATCATGACTCATTTCATTTTCCTTCTGGAAAGCAGAGGCAAGTCCTACAATATTCCTGCTCTGGCCCAATATTAGATTCTTTTACCTTGCTATGGTAGGAAGAAGTTTGGACAGCTGTAACAACACAAGTCAAACGCTTGAGGTTTTTGGAGAAGGGAGCTCCACTGCTGCTGGCATCAGACCTGGGATGCCCTGATGCCAAGCTGACCCACTCCCACAGTCCACAAAGCCAGAAGCACCTCTGCATGGCTTTCACAGACATCCAAGCAGTTTTAGTGCAAGCAGCAATGCTCAAGCCAACATAAATGCTGTTTTTCCTTTTCCCCTATGGTTTCGCTTGCCTTGAGCTAATTAGCCTGATGGCCATTTCCCTGCCCCCTGGAGATACCACGTTTAGTGGTATATGTATTTTGGGAAAAAAAGCCTTTTAAGTGAAAATTGTCATTGTTGTATCCAGGAGTCACGTAGTTCTTTTTAACTCTACAATAAGTCTTCAGTTTTTCTGCTAGTGATTATAAAGGTGGGACACTGGAAAATAGCAATGTTAGGATATTTTTAGTAATAACTAAATTAAATCTGGTGTTGTGAAAGTGAAAAAAATGGATTTAATTCCAACTTAGTAGGGCTCCTTTGAAAGTTTAAGCCCTGGTAGATACCAAAATACATGAGATAACCTTGCAGCATTTGTGAAGTTGCCACAAGAGAGCCATTACCTGTAGCGGTCAAAGGAGACCTCTCCCATCTACACTGCAGTAAAGCTACTGAGCCCAATGATATCTGGGAATCTGACTAAAATTTACTGCCTTCCCCAACAGGAGAGGCACTTGGGATGCCACTAACATTCCTGAAACAAATGGAGAGGCCTTGGTTTCTTTCTCCAAACCCTCCTCAGTGTTATCTTGCCTTAGGAAAGAGTGCCTGTCACAGCAAAGCAGAGCAGCTTGCAAAGATATTCAGAAAGCTCAGAATGAAGCCAGTCCCTGAGAAGCTGAGATGAATTCCTGTGTAGTTGCAGGTATTTATTTACTGCATGTATCGACCAGCAAACCTCGAGATGTTTCAGAGCACCATTGCCCGGGGGCATTACCCCAGCATCCTCCTCACATTGCCTTCCCCCACAGTCCCCAAACTAGTTGGGAAAGCGTCAGGGAAAGGGCAGGGAGTGCCCTCCAGAGTCCATCTCACATCTCTCCATGAGGGCAGAGCCATGAGCACGGGCAGCTGGCCGCCCACCACGGGGACCAGCACGCGGCTCCACTGCGTGCAGGCACCTCCGGCTGCAGATGTCAGCTTTTACTGCCCAGGTCTCCCCTATCACTGGGCCACCTGTACAGCACATTTAACATAGCGCAGTTATTCTGTTTGTGCTGAGATAATCTTGGCAGGAAGAGGCAGTTAAACCCGGGTGTAATTTTTTTTTACACAGTGCGTAATGCAAAAATCACCTCTTCGGACAAGCAATATATTCTCGTTGGCTTCTTGGTGGAATATAGTGTTTCTTGTCCCACCAGAAATTGGCCAGAATTGGTATTTAATATCTGAATGTCTCCATTCCGGGCCCAGATTGCAATTCCTGAAAAAAAATACAGGGAACTTTTACAAACTCTTGATTTTAGATGTGGGATACTGTTGGCCCCTTCTCAAATGCCAAGATGGTGAAAGGCAGCCCCATCACAGAATCAGGTTTGAATGGAGGCCTCAGTTTCAAACACAGATCCAGCATTTGGATGTGGCTTTTGGATTTAATCCCATTCCCAGCCATATCCATTTGATGTAGCAGAACAGGCTATCACACTGGTTGGAAAAAACACTTGGAGCATCTATTGCCTTTTTTTTCAAGTGAATTTCAAATTTTCCTTGCCCAGACTTAGAGAGAGGTGACATGACTGAATATTACAAGAGCATCATTTGCTGGTGCTGCTGTTGAAGACATACAGTAGGGTTTTTTCCCTCTGTTAGCTTTAAAAATTAGGTTGCTAATGATAATGTTCCTCTCATAGATGATCTTGTACTTTTTAATGATACCCATAGTTTTCCTCCACATAAATGACTAAATCCTCACAGAAATCTCTGTCTTGATTAGCACTCCTGCTAGTAAAATTTCACATACTAAATCAGTACCAGCTGTAGCAAGAAAGAATGAAAAAGGCAAGTGTAAATGTTCCATATGCCCTACCAAATTGGCATCTGTGTCAGTAACCCTGTGTTTTTTTAAACAATTGTATACATACATTCTCAGAAGTGTTTTGCTCACAGGATTCTGAAAGCAAAAAATTTCCTCTGTTGGTACATCACTGAAATGTCGCATCTAAAAAAACCCCAGCAAGGAGTTTTGCTGCTTCTCCTCCCTACACCCAACCCCAGCACGCAATTCAGTGAGTTACCTCGAGCTGCTGCACCTTTGTTTTGACGTCTGCTCCCTGTAACCTGACTCTGGGACACTCCTGCAGAGCTGCTCCACATTTAGCACTCAGTTATTAGCAGCACCATTGAAAGCCAAAGCTGCTACTGCTCTGTCATTATTTCCAAGCTGAACTCAGAAATAAGGACTCGAGTTCCAGCTCGGCTGCTGGGGAATGCTGCTCCGATGAGCCAACAGCTCGTCTTTCGCATGACTCATGAGTGATGATGATGCAGGAGGGAGCTTGTCCCGGGGACAGCCCAGAGCTCTGACCCAGAATGGGCAGTGACTCAGCTTCATCCTGCAAAATCACGGTTTGGGTGCAGGGTAGGTGATAGCTGCAGCCTGTTGGACCAGCCTGGCAGTTGTAAACTGGCTGAGCACCACCTGCTCCATCGCTCTGCCGTGCAGAAGAAGAAAGCCTGGAATGCAGAACAATAAATACCAGCACAATACGACTTAAAAGTAACCAACTATGCCCTCAGCAAAAAAACACTTTCAAGTCAACTTGTGCCTATCCTGCCACTGGAATTCAATCAGCATGGCAGAAGACTTCCAAAGTTAAACAAACAGTAACTAGTGCCCCAGCCTCCCGTGGAAAGGCGATACGGAGCCAGAGCGTCCGCTGGTGTAAGCCAACCTCACTTCACTGGACTGGGGTGGGGCTGTGCTGATCAACACCAGCTGAATGCCTGATCCACTGCAAACCCCAAAGCCAGCCATCCTCCTTCCCTGATGTGGGATGATACAAAGTAAACAGGAAAAATTAAGAAGTAGTTATGGGCATTAATAGGAGGTTTCTGAAGATAATAAAATATTTCTTGCATTCTTCCAAAAGTCAGGAAGACTCTCTTCGCTCAGATTCTTGGCCATGACAAAGTGGTGACACTTGTTCTGAGTTTTTTCCAGTGCAATGTGGAATGTATATTTGCACATCATGTCATGCCTGTCCATGGTAATCAGAAGCCATTATTTCCAAAAGCTCAAAATTCCCTCCTGGACTTTGGTATGCCAAGTTTTACTTCACAGTGATTTCTTTTCTTTTGTTTTTTTTTTTTTTTTTTTCATGGTTGATTTATAATTGCTGCAAACAGAAGTTTATAATGGAAATGCTGACAAAACCATAACTACAGTGTCACGTTAACACTACCATTGCTGCCTCTTTGTCAGACTTTCCTTTAACCCGATGAGCCAAGGCTTGAATCAAGTAGCAACAAAAGCCCAGGATACACAGGGCATAGGAGACAGAGTGGAGAAGTGGAGACAAAACTACTGGAATAAAATCCTTGCCTCAGTGAAATCAAAGGGATTTTATCCTTGGTGTCTAGTCTCACTTCTGCCAGACACTTGCTGTACAATTTGGACAAATTTGTCCTCTGCAAAATGGACAGGAAAATATGTTCTGCACTTATCATACAAGTGTTGTAGCATGATTAGCAAATCATGCTATTAAAGAAAGCAGGGGAAGGCTGAGAATAAATATAAACACTACCTACTTGTTTACAAAAAAATAGGCAAATATTATTCTAGGAATCCTCTACGCATGGAAGGTGGTGAGATCTTTACTGCTCTGCCTGCATGTATTTACACAGAGACATCAATGTAACATTTCCCTGCAACACCCTCATTATTTGGGTCTTCTCTCATGTTTGTGATTTTCAATTTTATTCCTGGCTTAGGTCGCATTCCTGACATTTTTATGTAGGTTTTGCATGCAACAATATACATACATTAGATGGTGTTGAAACCATCAACCCAAATTACTATTTTTAGCACGGTGCAGAGGATGGGACGGAGACATAAGTGACAATTAAAGAGAATATATTCAGAGCTGTCATCAACAAATATTTTTTTTCTCTTGCCAGGAATCCTGAGTGCGTAGAAGGGCCTCCCAGGCAAAGTTTTTAAGGCAAAACATTCAGGTCATTAAAAAAAAAAGTCAAACAACCCCAAACAAACCCACAAGTAAATGACATCAACAGGAGGCTGGGCTGCTCTAGGGTTCCCAATCGCCGACTTTGCGAGAAAACTCTTATTTGCTCCCTCAAATTGCTGATCTGCCTCTTTGCTTCTGTACTACCCATGCACAGTGCCTGCAGATGTATATAATTTACAGAGCTTTCCTCATCAAGGGGATTAGGCAGCCCTCTTTCAATATGTATAAGAAGTACAAACACACACTTACCCTCTATGTTTTACGCCTGCCTGCAACAAACAGCTGAACAGATTGTGATGAAATTCAGACATTGACAATCTGACAAAAAACTTCTTTTTTCCCTTAAAATCTGGCTTCCAGAAGTTTTGCAAATCTAAATATTTTATTTGAATACCGCAAGGGCCCCAATCTTATGGAAAGCCTACGAAGCAAACATGGAGATACGTGTAGTTAAGGAGGGGGGGAAAAAATAGCACAGACACATACACAAAACACATCTATTTGGAGCCACTTGCCAATTTTCACAATGACTCGGGTGCGTTTTCTCTGCCTGGCTCCTGAGACTGTAACTAGACTCCTCTAATAAGCACTTTTTGCCCACCAGTGTGTCAACGGTGCTTTAACAGTAGTTTCAGTGTCAAATTGCCCTTTCCTCAGCAGGGATTGTTAAGCCTTTCTGTATTATACTTCCAAGACTCTCACGAGCTGGAGTTGGGAGATATAATATTTTCTTTGAAGTTTGTATTTCACAACACACTGGGATGCAAACAAGCTCCAGTTTCTCAGTAGTCAAACAATTCTGGCACACAGGGACTAGGACTAAATATTGTACCAAATTTTCTAATTACGTCTTTGTGATATTTACTACACGATGTTAGGTGAAAGCAGATCCTAATCAATATAAACCCCCTTGTCTAAACAGGACATCTGGGCTTTGAAATATTCTGTTTGTTGTCTAGAAATTACCCTGTAGCAAGCCACTGTAACAATATAATATCTTAGTCATGGAAAACTTTGGAGTATTTCTGATAAACTTATCATAAACAGATGAGTGCTTTCTCTCTTTCAGTATTAAGGTGATGTAAAAAGTGAAGATAAAAGTCAGCTGTATGCATAAAATCATGGAGACTTTTGCCAACAAAATGCTGTGTTTACAAGTTTAAAAGATCCAAAGTCTGAAAAGGCAAAAAATTAGGATTCTTAAAGTAACACTAACTCAGCCACATGGCACATCCTGGCAAGCACACTTAGCAAAATAAACATTAGCATATTCATATACACATTTCTAGAGCTACGTATTTTTAATGTGGCCAAACTAATTCAACAATGGGAATCTCAACTTTTCTCATTTTAAGGCCAGATTCTCAGCTGGCAGAGACATATTATTTCAACAAACCGACACCACCGACAGCAGCGAAGCAGCAGAGCCGCCTCCTTCTGAGCAGGCAAGTGCCAGAGTCTGATGCACTTACAGTGACAAGTCTCTCTTTCTGACTTCATTATCAATATTCATACAACAAGATAGACAGATGTGACTAAGAATCAGCTCCTCAGATAAGAATCCTGAGCCTTCCACTACAAACGCATTCATGAGATTCACTTTTCCGCCTGTATTTTGTCACGTAAGAGAATCAGGAGGAATCCAGCCCCCCCTCCGCCCAGACAGAAGGTTTTCAGAGCACAAGACAAGGGCAGTTGTAATTCTTTGGCCCTGAATTTTGGGTGATGCTGATTTTTACCGATTCTCTCGGCTTTATCTGACAATTCCTTGATTTGTTCTTCCGACAGCAACAAACCGCGGCAGAGGGGAGCGTCTCCCCGCTCATCACAGACATGTCAGCACAGGATCCATCCCCACACCCCAGCCTTCCCACAGGGAAAGTTTTCTGTGCTGAGGACATTCTCTGTGGATAACGAAGCAGATCCAGGCTCCCAGAGCAGCTGCCTCTGCAAAGCTGGCTTATCCCGTCACCCCCCAATTGCCTTTGGTGGAGAGGATCTCCGGATGGCACCGGGCCAACTGCACCAGCCCTTCTGCCATCCCAACCTCCCAGCACATCCATCACACCAGGGCTCCACAGCCCGGGATAAGGGGATCTAAAAATGACACAAAGCCCCCTTTGCCCCACCTTAATATGACCTATGCTAAATCCAGCTTGGCTGGGGCTGAGGATCAAGGCCCTTAGACACTCTTAACTTAATGCTCCAGGTAGGAATATAACTTCCCCCCCTCATCAGCCCCTGTTTATTTTTATTTTTCAAGTGCTCAAGGTCCTGGTCAGGACTACAGCCCCTGCTGAGTGACACGCTCTATAAATATGGAAAAACCTCAAAAATTCTCAGTTTAAAGAAAGGTCACATGAAGAGAAGGCAGCAAGAGGCAATTGCATGCAAGTTGTTTGTATATACTATGTGCACATAGTTTGTTGTTTGATTTTTCTTTTTTTTTTTTTTTTGCCAAGGATCTTGAACCTCACCCAGCTGGACTTGGAGGCATCCGGAGCGAGTTGGTTAATTGCTAACAGCCTTCATAGAGACACACAGGGAATTAATCCTCAGATCACCTCTTTTCCCCTTTGCATGTCACCAAAGAAAAAAAAAAACCCACAGAAAAGCTTAGCTATCTGTATTATTTCCAACAGTAAATGTTGCCATTTCAGAGTTAGATATGGAAGAAAAAAAAAATAAAATTGGAAAGCACTTCACACCTTTGAGCTCTGTAGCCTGTTAACAAACTGGAGAGATATTGGCAAAGAGGTTCAAAAGTTAGTAAGGGTGACAGACAGAAGAACAGACAGTGCAATTGCTTCATTTCCATAAGCGTTCATGCCAAAAAAATCAGATCTGATTAATAATTAAGAAACAAACAAACAAAAAAACCCCAATTATTTTGAGAATCAAGAATAAGTCCAACTGGAAAGTTCAGAAAGGCCTGGACATATAAAAACCAAAAGGTTATAGGGCAAATCCTGACTTTGAGGGGTTTTTTTAAGCCATTGCACATGAGTTGGATGGCTCCCATCCCACAGGGACACCCACCCTCCCCTGGGACCCTCAGCCAGGAGCACCCAGGCCACAGGGTGGGAATGGCCACCTGAGAGCCCTGGGCCATTTTCCCAGAGACACCCCCAAGCTCTGAAGATCTAAAGATCCCCTGAATAATCCTATTCAGGGAGAGGAATTATAACCATGAAGGGCAAAAACGGAGGGAAATGGGATCCTTCCTCAGGCCCCTGGCAGACACGGAGAGGACAATGGGGAAATAAGAGCCAGCACAAAAGTTTCCTCGAGTACGTCCTCAGCCACTGCGGTTTCAGATGAGAATTTCCATAGGCAGGAACTAAAAGAATATTATGATTTTCTTTGGGGGATTAATCACTTAGCCGCTTGTTACCTTTTGTTAGAGGCATGACACCCCATAACCTTGCTGCACAAGGCACCAGATGTCCATTTATATGTCAGTTTTGAACGAAAAATGTTTGTTTTCCCATTTGAATCCACAAGTTATGTCAGTTTTGAACAAAAAATGTTTGTTTTCCCATTTGAGTCCACAAAGTTATTTTCTCTCTGCAAAAAAAACCCCCATGAAATTTAAGGCAAGCAGACACCAAAACGTGCTACAAATGATACAGACGGGTGCTGAGTTCTCTGGGTGCAAATAAATAAATATATAAAGGCAGCCCTTCCTCCTGCTTGCATTTGCTGGGGACACGTATCCCCTTACAAATAAAAAAAGTATTAAGAACATGTTATGAAAAATAACAAAGAATAGCAGAGAAATCAGAAAGTGAGTGGCACTTCAGATGGAGTTTAGCAAATTAAGTCATTGACCTGAAGAGGAGATTAATACCAAACAAGGTGCCCCTTCTTCTGAAGTAATGAATATTCTTCAAACAGCAAGGGAGCACTGACTGCTGTTTGATGCTGATGACATTGAAAATTTAGGAGAACAGAAATTCCATCATTTTTCATTTGTATGCAAATGCGCCTGTTCCAGAAATTAACCCCTGAACCCCATGTCAGTTTTCATCTGGAGGAATTCTCTTCGCTCGCATCACACAGCGCAGCCTTTGCTGCTATCCTGGGGTCACTGGGGCTTCCCCACACACAACAACACAAAACCCTAAAACAAAACAACCGAAGGAAAAAAAAAAAAAAAAAAAAAAAAAGCCCCCAAAAAAACAAAAAAGGGAAGAAAGTAGGGTGGGGGAAATTGGCCAAATCATGCCAGGCTTTGTTTCCCCCCATTAATGGGGTATAAAGGAGCAATAGAAGCCAAAGCCTGTTGTAAAATGCACATCTCTAATGCCTGGCTCTGGGTCCTGGCATCATTGTCATGCAAAAGGCAGCTCTACCTCTTTAGGCAGAGCAGCGCCCACTAATCACTTCCACTGGTGTTAAGGTGAACCTTGGGCCAATATACAACCCGTATTACTCTTCCTTTCAGCCCGGGCTTCCACTGTTAAAAAGTTCCTTTGTCACTTAGCACCTTAGACAAATGCGACTATCTGCATCTGAAGGGGAAAGAGATGATGGAGGTTTTTTAATTGATGTGGATTTAATTATGCTAATTTAGACAGCTGTAAAGCCTTTTCAGTAGAGCTGCATAATGGGACCAGCAAATACAGGTGTCCTTCACTGCAGGCGCTTAATGTTTAACCTCAGCCGTTTTGTAAGGAAGGGAAAATGCAAAGTAATGGTTAACCAGCAGAAAGCTCTATTTCTCGAGGACCTAAACAGGACTCTTCACTTTGATTCTCCCTACAATCCCATTGAGGGCTGCAGAAATCCACACACGCTGAGCAGAGCACAAATACTTTTCATTGCAGTGATGAAGATGAGGCCGGGGCAGAAACAAGAGGGTTCCGGTCTGCCACAGACTTCAGCATCCTGCACATCCTGTCCTTTGCTCAATTTAGGCTATCTCTGAATAAATGCTTAATTTAAGACAGCCCTCTCTTGTCCTCTTTTTTTTAATCTTTTGTATCTGACCACCTACAGCACCAGCAATGATTAAAAGCAGTGAGGTATTTTGTTTCGGGTGTTTTCTTGGTGTCTTATCCAGACCCTTCTGAGGCTGCTATGCCTCTACCTTTGCTAATATTCCTTATCCCACACCCTATATACTTTCTCTAGGCTGGGGCTAACACCTCCAGGGACCATTTGGAGATTCATTTCCCAGGTTTGGCTGAGAGTTTGGCCAGCTTGGCTCCCAGAGTGGTCACGCACCATGGAACATCAGTGCTGCTCCCAGGAAAGAGTGTAAATACTTGGCCAAAGGTGAGGAAGGGACCACTGAGCTTTTTTAATATAAAATGAATCACAGCCCAGATGCGCCTCTGGGTGTTGGAACCAGATGACCTCTAAGGTCCCTTCCAACCCAAACCATTCTATGATTTTATCATTTTGTGATTCTTTGACTGCCAGAGGCAGCCTCAGTGACCAGGTATCGTGTGTCTGCTTGAAGCTCTCCTGTTCCATAGCACTGTCTTATTTGTACAACCACTACTTTTTTTTCTTTTTCTTTTTTTTAAATAGAAATTGTTATTTATTAAGAACTTATTAGAGTAGGAAAGAAACCTTTGGCATACAAGTTCTGGTAGACTTCACTGAAGCAATTCCAGGTGTTACTGGCTGATTTACACGTCACTCATTGCTGGTGCAGCAAGCACAGACTGCTCAGGAAGGTGGACTTTGGGCTGTGCTTCCCTCCCAGAACATCTCTTTTCCAAAGGAGTGCTGCCAGACTGGTGAATATCTTGGAAATACGCACTACACCATCAGATGGAGTTGATTTGGGTAAGGCAGGAGAGGGAAGATTAAATCCAGGTATACAAAACTATCCACTGCTACATCTTCTTTAGGTCTCCTGAGGCAAAAAGAGATAACAGCAGTGCTCTCCCACAACATGATGCAGAGTGCAGTCCCACTGGGAGCAGCTCTGCCTTTTCTGTCTGTCTCCATCATGGTGGCACCTGGGCATTGCATTATCTCCAATCATTCCTAAAGTGGAGCAGAAATGGGCTTTTATCCCATTTTACACTCCGCTCATATTGTTTGCCCAAGGTCACTGAGAGCAGAGACAGAATTTCAGATTCTTACTTTTTTTTCCATTGTTTGATGTCCCATTGCAACCCCTTCTTTCCCTAGCTTTTCCCTCCCTGTCTGCATTTCACCTTCTTAGCTCCAGGCACTGGCTATGGCAATCCTCTCCATTTTGGCAGGAGTTCCTGTTCTGGGAAATGCTAATGACAGGCACCAAGGGGTTAGCAAAGTCCTGTACTTCAACCAAATTTCCCACCTTCCAAGACTGCAAATTCTGCTGCCTAGATACAGATAATTCTCCCCAAACACTAGGTCCCCTCATCCCCTCAGCTCCTCCTCAGGAACACCAAGTGCAGAGCACTCCATAGCTATTACATTCACATGCATATATTATATAAGAATTAGCTTGACAAGCTCAATGGTGACAGCGTCAATCATCCTTCACTTGACCTCCTCCTGTGGTCCAAAGCTGGATTCAGCACCTGTGGGTTCACACTGGGCTCTCTGAAGGGCCAAACACCAGTTAATCTGGGAGATATCCTTCCCAACAACCACACCTGGCTTCCTGGCTCTCTTCCCCTGAAGCCTCCTTGGTTGTTCTGGCAGCCAAGACACCGACAATGTGCTTGGGGTTGGGCTGAGTTCTCCTCTTGGCTGCTCTGAGTTCTTTGGTGCCATTTTCCTTGACTCACCCCTGGTTATGGCGAATGGTCTCTATTACATTTTCAAACAACCCGATATCCACACAAAAGGCTTTGCGGGAAGGTTTTATTTCAAATGTTATCCATCCTTATGTTTGACCGATGCAGAAATGTAAGAATTGGTCCTAGAGCCAACCAAATCCTGATGCTTAGCCCAGCAGTAGATCAAATTTCTCCTGCATACCCAGGATGAAAACGCACAGGCTCTTTACCAGGGACAGCCAACATACAACATACCAATGTGAGCACTCTGTTCTGTATTTTAACAGATTTTAGGAATTTGTGGGAATTCTCCTTAGCACTGGGGAGGAAAAGATCTGAAGAAATGCTCTAGCAAAAAAATATACAAATGGGTGCTTTGATAACTATAAAGTCACTTTTTTGGATCGAGAGCCCACATTAGGAACCAAATAAAATATTTAAAGGCAAAAATCCTGCAAAGTTTCCTCCCGCGAAAGGGAAAATATGGTTTATGCTATACCAGACCTTCCTTCTGCAAAATCTGTTTAGGAGTTGCCACGAAACAAGCAAGATTCAACAAAGAGCTTGACAATTTCTGTTAAAGTTGCATTTATATATATTTCTAGGAACGGTTAGTTTGATTTTTCTTTAAAACCAAGAGTCAGGTTGCATTTCAGACCACATATAAATATAATTTTGCTCTCACATAATGCTTTTGTATCTGGTGTAATTCCATTTACTGCAGCGGTGTTACCTTTCAGTTACCCTAATAGGAACAAGAGCAGAATTACACTGATAAAAAAGGCTGCTTACAGAAAGAAATGCAGAAAGAAAGAACACAGGAATAAATACTTCCTCTGGCTTATTTAATAGATTTGTTTGTCCAAATTGTAGCAAAGATATTTATTTCAACGAATACTGTTTGATCAGCAAAAGTAAACAGTGATATGTCTTAAACTCCAACAGGCAGTTTTCACAATTCATCAAACAACACCTAAGACTGTTTAGCTGGTCAACCAAGAGAAACAACAAAAGGTTTCAGGTCATATAATTATACCCTTCTGTTTCCCAACTTTCTTAGAAATCTCTGCCTAAAAATAATCCCAGCATCCGGATGCCTTGCAGAATTGGTTTATTTTAAAACATATAAAAACTCTTACTGCAGCCTTAGCCATTTTAAGGTCTCGGTGCTGACACGGAGTAACAGTGCTTAGCACCACTATATACCGCTTTCCATCTCCAAAGCACTTTACAAACATTAGCTAATTAATCCTCACAACACCCCTGTGAGGTATGTAGGTAAGTATTGTCATCCAATTAGGTGAGTATTAAGCACTGTTATCCCACCAGATAAGTATTAAGGTCTCCCATTTTACTGGGGATCCTGAGGACAACAGGTTAAGTTGCTTACCAAAGGTCACAGGGGGAGCTGGTAGAATAAAACTTGGGATGCTTTGGTTTCTTGGGGGCTATTCAGGCATCTGGGCAGCATCCGGTGCTGCTCCCTCCACAAAGGCATCCCTGGCCATCCACATGGAAATTAGGGTTTTCTATACCCCTCCAAGACACAGAGGGATGGGTACAGCACGCTGGAAAAGATGTGCTTGGGGAACAGCTTCCCCCTTTTTTGGGCAAGGATGACATTGCCTGGCAAAGTTGTCAGGAAGTTTTTAAGAATAAAGGTCTTGGATCGGGGTGTTTCGGTGTGGGCACACACAGACAGACATTCAAAAGTGTCATCAGGCCTTGCCAATCAAAAGCTCCTTTTCCCTCCCTCAATTTGCCTTTCTTTCTCACTGTTCTGCAAAGATGGACTCATGTTAAAGCCTCACATCCGTGCCACAAAGATATAAACTTTTCCACTGTAGTTTGCATCTTCTGAACATAAAAAAGTCCAATTTGAAGCCCCAGCTCAGAGGCTTCCAGGTTCGTAAGGGAGGCTTGAATCTTCAAATACACTTGGTGGGACAAATCCCTTTTCAGAGGACCTAGAGAACAGGACCAGCCCAGCATGCTTTGGGTTTAATCAAGTCTCAACAGATGTCAAGCTGGTGAAATAACATCATCTGTCCCCCAGAGACAATGCCAGCATTCACATCTGCTTCCAATTTCACTTCACTGCTGGAGAAAAAGTGAAAGCTCCTACTGTAACTCCACTTGGAACTGTGGCTGAAAGTTAAAAGAGTCCTGAACAAAAATCTAAATTGGTGATCTTGGAGATCTTTTCCAACCTAAATGATTCTGTGATTCTCTCACTGACTTGGAGTCTGATGGTTTTGTGAAGTCATTGAACTCTAGACGAGTGTGAGAAGGCCCCAGAATAGGAAAACCCACCCTGAGTGAGCCTGCAGAAGGTGCAATCCTAGGCAGGGCACATTGGCCAAGGACCCATCACTTGTGAGGACAGTCAGGACATCTTCTGCTCAGCAATTTGTCATTTGACTCGTGGCAATGTCATCCAGCTCATCTTCTGGATGCAAGGGACCAGCACAGCAATGCTTCAGCTCAAGCTGGAGCTGAGGCAAATCCCAAGTGTTAAAAAAAAAAAAAA
>VWZU01004017.1:1047952-1057995 GCA_013397095.1 Sterrhoptilus dennistouni
AAAGACCTTGAGTAGATTTCAACTGTGCTGATTTATGTTTTCAAGTGGAAGGCGGTTTTAGCCGAAGTAAACTACACAGTTTTTAGATCATTCAAAATTCATGGCTGTTTGATCCCACAGGACGTCAAACAAACACAAATGATTTGCCAGGAATCCCTACAAATTGAAATAACCAAACCACACACCGTTCCAGCAAAAGTCTTGAACCAGTTCTAAGGCAGGGAAAAAATAAGGATTAAAATGGAGAATTTTTAAATTTTATTCATCTACACAAAAACATCTCCATTGCAATGCACATCCAGACCAACTGCACACAAAGAAGGAGCACAAATATATAATGTCCTGAAACTCAAAACTCCTCCAACCCACAAGCCAATAGGAAATGGACAAATGAAAATAAGAGCCATGAAAACAGAAGGTACATTTAGATTCTCTTGCACTCTCTGGAGTGGTTTTATTTTAGCATAGGGCTGAAATAGGAATTAATCTGAGAAAGCTAACACAAAATGCAGGTAACAGACATATCATGTGTGGTACAGTCATGAGAAAGAAAACAGACAACCAAAACTGTGACAAGAATGTGCTTAGTTATTATATTCTTTCAAGCTAGGTCTGCCAGCATTTTTTTCCTTTTCTCTTTTTTTTTTTTTTTTCTGTGTACTGGTCATCAGTGTCTGCCAAAAGACTTTTCATGGATTTCTGCAATTCCATTTCCCTCCAAACGGAGGAAATTATGTTTCTCCACAACCACAAGACCCAGCTGTAGGTTTTACACCAAGATTTGTAGCTGTAAACCAACACAGTGACACACCACCCCCCTGCCTAAACAACCAAGACCAAGCCAGTAGCGAAATTTCACTGTGGGTTATGCAAAATGAAAGGATTAAAAAATGAAAAGAGCATTCACTTCATGTTGCTCCTTTAAAACATTATCACATAGCTCCTTTTTTTTTTCCCCTCCTAACCTGACCTTTTTTTTTCCCCAACGGTTTATCTATAACTTAATATAACTAATTCTTTTGAAATAATGTTCACAGTTAGCATAATTGGTGTTATATAGTTCTAATGTACGTTACAGAATATTCTGTCACTAGACACTAAATTGAAATTTTAAAGAAAATGATAGAAATAGCTGTAAGGGAAAAAGTACCCTTTTAAATCTAATTTGCTATGCACCGCAGTAGGGTAATGGATGCAATGAAAGTTCCTTTATTGAGTTCCCATGTCCAAAAGGTATTTAGGTAGCAAAGGATGTTAAGCAGACCCCCTGTGCTCCTCCTTTAAGTAAAGATAGCAGGAAATAAGGTATATAGGTTTGTGTCCTCCTGATTTTTATTTCCTCAGGAGTACAACTTATGCAAAGGGCACCTTAGGCTACTTGGAGGATCACAAAGGGTGCCCTCGACCCCCTCGCTGTCTGCATGAATAGAAGCATCTAAAGGATGGCTGAAGCCATACAGCGAGTTAAATCCTTCAGGTGGGTCTTTTCAAATTCCAATAGTGAGGAGTTACTGGAGAATTGGTAAGGATTTCACTAGGCCCCAGCAGGTTTGAGATCAAAAGCCCTGGTTAAATAAAAGCCTGTTGGGAAATCTTAAAACCTCTTTGTAATGTAACTTTAAAAAGTTAATACAAAGAGCCCTTAGACTGAAGCCTGTAACAGCATGAACAAAGAGTATATCAAAACTGATTCCATTAAGGGAAGGCAGACAAATAAATTCATTTAATTTAAAGAGAAATCAGATATATTACTCTGCTAAAAACTAAAAAGCATATCAGGAAAAAAAAAAGCCAAACAGATTTTACAATACACATGCTCATAGAGCTGTGAATAATGGCGATAGATATATATAAAATCTATTTATAAATATCTCTCAGAACAGAGAACAGAACATTATATACACACATATATGTTTAAGTATCAATTTATCCAATATGTGCATGTGTGTGTGTGTGTGTGTGTGCATAATTCTAATATATACATATTTTTATCATTTATGAGGCCTCACGCTGGGCTCTCAAATCTGTAGTTAGATATATCTATATAAGTATCCAGAAAAACGCAGCTGAAAGAGCCCCTACATTCAAACTGACACGAGACATTTTTCAACCCAATTAATTAAAAAAGATGGGTGCTCATCAGTCAGCTGGCACGGGATTTTTCTCCATCATCTTGCCAAAGTGTCACAGTGTTAGTTGCGCAGCATGTTGGAAACAGAAAATCTGGGACTGGGATTTCGATATCATTTATTAGCTGACCTCTTTCCGAGCAGCTCTTACACTTTTAACTCCTTGGGGGTCCTGCACCGGAGGAGGGAGGGTAGGAAAGGGAAGCTGGAGAATCACATGGAACCATTTATGTTGGGAGAGTCCTGTCAGATCATCCTCTCGGTAAGATGCTTGGAGATCTCGTGTTGGACACCCACCCCGGGGATTGGGCAGCATTTGCTCAAAGCAAGCTGTCTCCTGAGCATCCTCTGAGCAGGGAAGGCTGTGTCCCTGGGGGAGCATGGCTGGGGGTCCCTCACTTCACCCAGAGTGGGGTCATTTGTGTGCTGGATGCTCTGGACCCGTGGGAGGGAAGGTCCTCTTGTCTCACAGTTCACTGTCCCTGCAACAAACATTCACTGAGGATTTCGCTCCCTCCACCCTCCAAGAAAAGGGCTGAATTTTGCTGGTCTGCAAGGCTTTTTATTATTATTATCATGGGGGAGATGTGGCCATCTCCCTAGCTAGGAAGCACATTTCACTGTTTGAGAAATACTATTTCTCTCACAATTCCATAGGCTGTGCACTGGAAGAGGGAGATGTACAAGTGGTACAACTGATGGGGAACGCCTGCAAAAATTCATGTTCTATGGGATTTTTTAAAAAAACTTTCCTCCTTATAACTAAATTCTGACATTTTAGCTCAGTAGTGCTCATTTAGGTTGCATATAGCGAGGGACTGCGACCCACCCTCATTCTCTAAACCCATGAAACACTGCCCCTACAGCAGAAACAAATCATTCTGTCCCTCTATACTTCAATAACATTTTTTCTGGAGATAAGAAATCAGCAACGTGTTTCACATATGGTGCCTTTCATCCCAGCGAGCAGCAGTGGTTTCACAACCTACACTAGTGGCAATTTTATTTTATTTTATTTTATTTTATTTTATTTTATTTTATTTTATTTTATTTTATTTTATTTTATTTTATTTTGTTAAAACTCTTACAATGCACATCAAATCAAAGCCCCTCAACAACAGGTATGGTTGTCATTTTAGCAACGCCATTCCTGGTGATTTTGGGTGGATTCCGCCAAATGAGTGCAGGGACCACTATTCATCAATAGACCATTGCTCTGTGCACCAAATCACTGTGGTGGCTGCCAAAGAACTGCCCTTTGCAGTAGAAACAGCAGAAAAATGGCAAAATGAAGGCTTTCAGATGGAGATAGGACCACAAGAAAAACCCAGGTGAAAGATATTGGTATTTGGGAACCTCAGTCTCAGTGCTGTGACTCACATTCTTGCCCTAGCAACAAGTATCTAATAATCACAGGAGATAAATGTCACTTTTGACCCTTTGTTGGAGAGAAAATCTCTCTGAAAACACCGTGTCTAATAATATCAAAGGTTGTGGTGGCTTCTGCATGGCTGGCAATTTTTAGACCGGTAGAGGATGAGGTTTTCTGGTTCAAACAGGAATTAATTGAGGGAAGTCATATGGCTTGTGTTATACACGTGACACCAGATGATCCAAATAGTCCTTTCTTGGCCTTATAATCTACAAATAACCTTGTGGAGGTACTGCTCTCCTGTGGATTAGTGGCAAACCAATGCTCCTCTTGCTTGGATGAGTTTTCTGATCTAAATACCACCCAGACCTGCGTGGCCTACAGGATTTGACTGGATCACGGTCTCAGACGGAGCCATTGCCAATTAATGCCAGACATGAGATAAACCAGGGTAGGACACGCTCCACTTCAGGTGCTGTGTGATCCTGGAGTGTCATTAGCAGCCACATAACAAGCCAGCTCTGAAGCAAAACAATTTTGCCATCAGGACACTTAAAAATATTGTTTTTACACTTGCTACCTTTGCATTGCCTTGCACCATAAGACCCAGGCTGTGAGACACCGTGGGGCTCTTTGGCTCTGAATTAATCAGCTTCCTCTGCAAGAGCAGGGTGTAATTGTGGCCAGTTTATAATCCATAAAAATAATAAGATCCTGGAATGATTTGTGTAACAGGACAACCCATTCCTATATGGAAAATAGAGCATATGGGGTCTTGTCTATCTTGTTTGGATTACGAGACAGAGGAAATACCTGGCTGAGCAGTGCTCAGGAATTATCAGGTGGATGATATTACAGGAGCAAGCCGGGTCTTTATTTATTTGCTTTATATGGATGCCTCCGAGTTCAGGTTGTTGGAGTTACATAATGCTAAGCTTCCTGCTGACTACTCTACAGCCCTGACTGCTCCCAGCCCTTTGTTGTGGTCCATCAGTGCAGTTTTGCTGGGAAATCTCTGCCAGGGAAAAAGCCAGGCTGCATCCCCCAAACCCAAGGTGAGCTCAAACTCAGTCACCATCCCAAAGTCATTCAGAAATATCTCTTAAATATAGCTATCCTTATTCCTGTCCCTATCTCTCACCAGGCCTTACTTTACCCCTGAGGATAATTTTTGATGTAGGAGGAAATGTGTCATTTATTAAGTCAAGAACCACCTCCTTTAGCATCTACAAAAATTTCTTCTGAGGTTTCCCTTTCAAGCACCAATCTTATTTAGATCAGCAGGCTGAGACAGTAGCAAAAGGTGGAAAAGCTTACAGTCATTACACTGATTAATCAGCTGCTGAAATTTGGCTTTCCAGCATGACACCTCCATTCTCTGAATGTGTGGCCCTACTGCAATGCAATCAATTTGTCTGTGCAGGCTCCAAAACCCCAGAGCCACACGATGCAAAAAGGCAATCTTCTGCCCTCTTTGACCACAATAAGCAACATTACCGAAATCACTGCTCTTGTACAAGTCTAGCATGACCCCATATTTGTAGGCAGCAGAGTATGACTTCATTAAAAACCATCCTCTGTGTTAGGGAGTGGGAGCAAGGCAAGTCAGCAGCAGAGCAGCATATGTCTGAAACTGATAGTAAAATGGGTGATGCCTTAAACCCCATCTCTATACCGTTATTTACATACATATCTTTCATCTGACATAGGCTTCCCCTCCAGCACCTTGAATATATCAGTCCTAAGGAAGAGACTTTAAGTTCAAAGAGTGCCATCCCCAAACCAAAGTAGGGGGTTATCAAGTGAGGTGTGCCAAGCAGTAAGACAAAACATATGCATTTTTAATAGATAGCCTCTCCTCCCCCTGAGGAAGCCAAGAAAAGAGACTCTGTGAAGCTTCAACTGAAAACAAGTTCAGTGGATTTTTACTCAAGCTGCTATTCACAGAAAAACAAAATTCACAACTCTCATNCTTCAGAGCATGACAGCCCCACCCTGGGTCCTGTTGACCAGGTGAATTCACCTCCACACAGCATCACAGCATTCAAAAAGAAGAGAGTGACAAACGATCATGAAAATGAAACAAAAAAATAAAGAGGCCATGAAAGAGAAACAAAAATCTCAACAGGTCTGCATGGAATTTCAGCAGCACTTTATTTATTAATGCATATGAAGCTACCACTGTATTCCAGCTCCCAAAGACAGATCTGTAAGGAATAGGCCACATGCTGATTGACAGCAGCCATAATTCCATACAATGAGACTGTATTAAATTGTTTGATGTGATATGATACTCATCACTTGTAACTGATCAAACACACTGCTGCATCAAACAGTATTACAATACAATCAGGCTGGATATGGCTCCTGCCAAGGCTGTTCATCACATTGCACACTTCTGCATTAAACATATCTATTAATAGCATTGACAAACTACTCCTATCCAAGTTTTTTTTTTCTTTTTTTTTCCCCAAGAATTGCAGGACGTGGAATGTGCAAAGAAATCCACAGATAATGCTTTACAGTTTGAGGCAGCACTTCCGTCGGCTGAACGCTCCAAAATGAAAGGCTTTCCTGATTTGGGAATTTTGTAAGGTAATGCCAAAAGTTGCAAAATTGTGCCCCAAAAACAAAGACCTGATATTCCTGCTTCCCTTTTTTTTTTTTTTTTTTTTTTTTTTTTTTTTTTTTTTTTTTTTTTTTTTTTTTGGTTTTCTTTTTTTGGTTTTTTTTTCTTCTCTCCTACATGCAAACAAATGGAAAGACTGGGTCGTTTTTGACCAAGATTTTACTTTTGCTGTGCCTCTCCCCAGGAGAGCTGCTATCTTGCAGGAGGGAGCTGTGTTTGCTAACACTGACCCTTCTAGAGGAGGGAGACATAAATAAAAGCAGCAAATTCCTTGTCACCACTGCTCCTGCTGCAGACAGCGAGGGTGACACTCTGCAGCCCATGGGGGACAGGGCTGGCTGTGACACGACAACTGTAGGGGCTCTCTCAGATGCAGATTCTTAAATGAGCCTGGGTCTCTAGAGGGCAGAGGTCAGCTGTCCTCAAATCTGTGTGAATGCTAGATTAAGTTTATTAATCTCCCTGCTTTCACTTAAAAACCAAATTATGGGATGGTTAAATGTTAATGCCCAGGAGCTTGTGAGATGATCAATGCCCTCAGTTACCTCTACTAAGGGGAGCACAAGGTGTTCAGAACCCAAAAGGATTTGAGAAGTTAGTGTGATGACCAGGGAACACATTCTCCTTGTGAATTTCCATGTGTTTCATGCCTGGTGCAGGTTTTGTTTGCACTCCTGAAAAAGCACAGGCACCTCAGACACAGAAACAAGACCCAGGGACCGATGGCTTCCCACCTGGATGTCCCAGATATCCAGCCTCAACCACAGCTCTTTATAAAGGATTTATACCTGTGCTGGGGCATGAATCCAAATACCCATCTCCCTGCACCAACCCAGAGTGCCCAGGAAGAGCAGGAAACCAAGCATGCAGTGAAAATGGTATTTAGCAACCTTCAGAGCAGCCTCTCTCAGTGCATCTCATGAAACTCCTCCAGTGTGTAAAAACAAAGTGATAAACGAGCATGAGGGGTCCATAGAATTCCTTGTGGACAGGTATATTCCTATTATGTGGACATCATAATTGGACAATCTTTCCCCTTGATTGCTATCTCAGCTTGGGAAACACAGGATCACATAGCCATGGAAAATAGGAGGTAATATGCAGGAATGCATGACTGGCTGTGTGGAGCTGGCACCAGGTTTTTTTTCAAGCTGGGATTGTATACATTTTACATTTATGAATATTTTTGCAAACTGCAGTGACAGAAGGTGCCTTTTGTCCTGTTTCTCACTCCTGTAATGTCAGTGTGAGTAGATTAAGCTCATGGCACGGTAGCAAATTATCCCTGTTGATGGAACCAGCTCCAAAAAGATTACTTAAGAGAGGTGTGTAAGGTGTTTCCTTTTCCTAATTAAAAATATTGAAGCCTTTCAAGATAATAAACAGTCTCAGAAGGTTATGTTAAAGGCTGGGAAATACAGAGGAAAGGGCTGGAAAGGCTTTTCCACTCTGATGGACAGTTTTTAGCACTAAGAGCCCAGTGCAGTGTGTAAGAGCTAAAGAAACGGTAACTTTCTATCTGGGTGTAGCTAAGTAATTCAAGATGCTGCAAGTTAAGTGTAACAGTAGAAAGGAAGAAGTTCAAAAACAAAGTCCCAGGCATTTCAGTGCAGTGTACAGTATGCTAAACTGTGGTATTACAGAAATTGCTGAGAGTTTGGCCACAAAACCTTTCATACTGCACCAGCACCCTGCCAGGGCTGGCTTCCAGCAAGCCCAGACATTTTTTTCCTTTCACCTGTGTTTGTTTTTTGGTTTTGTTTTTTTTTTTTTTTTTCCCTCCTGTTCGTTAACACAAATCAAACACTGTACCAGAGAATTGCAGCCTGAATGTCCTGAATGCACCTCTGCCTTTATTAAATCAGCATGACTGAGAAGTCACTACGCACCAGGCAAAGACAACTGCAAATCTGTGCTTACCCTCCCCGTACCACCTGAGTGCCGCTATTATTCCTCATCCTTGGGGAAAGGACCCCATATGTGAGTTTCAGAAACCACCTCAGTAACTCCAAGCATCATTATCAATAGTAGGATGAACTGCAGCTGGGATGCACTGAGAAGGCACGGTAATACTCGCCCTAATCTCTGCATTCATCTCACTGGCCCTCGCTAGGAAGTTTAAGTACATTTACTGGGGATTCTTCAGCCCTTGAAAGGTAGGAAGACATCTATGAGGCTTGACGTACCAGCTAATTAACTTGGGTTTGGAAAAAAAAGAAAAAAATCTTCTTATCTACTTAACTTGGAGACACTCTCTTTGTTTTTAAGCCTTGCAGACTACCTTCTTTTTAAAATGCACGTTACGTACCACTCCGTAGTATGGAATGTATTATTTTTAACGAGGACCTATTTTAACTTGGACCTAAAACTACTAACATTTGACAGAGGGTTTCGGCTTTTTTTTTTTTTTTTAAGCTATTTGCAGAATCAGCTGAATGATAGTCTATAGCCTGTGTTTTGCAAGACAAGCTACAAAATCCTCATGCTTTCCTTCTGTCCTTAAAAACACGGGCACACAAATGTATGAAGAGGTTGGAAATGAAGCCCCAGATGCACCCACACCTCCCCTCTCCCCCCCAGAACCTATAAAGGAGTTTAAATAAATCTCTCAGGTTTTGCTGCTCAGTCTCTGGAAGTGGGGAATATTGAGGCTGGGAGAAAGTGATTGAATTTGTGCCTGCAGTGCTTGGGGCACGTGAGTGTTTCCTGCAGCTCTCCTGACAGGAACACGGACGTGAGCAACTCCTGTAACATCCCTGCCCAGAATTAAACCATTCTAAAATTTCCTGCGGATGGCACAGAGAGATTTTAAATCCTCACCATATTCCTAACAGATAGAACAGTGGCATGATTGACCAAACTTTTTTTTTTTTTTTCTTCTTTTTTAAAGTACACATATGATGATGCATCATAGTTATAAACAGATGGTATTTGGCCTCCTTCCTATTCTCAACATTTGGAATTCCTAAACTATGTGAATTAAACAATAATATTTTATAAACATACAAGGGATTTTGCTCACTGCTTTGTTAACATAGAAATTATACAATGCTGACATTTATTTAAATTTTAAAAAGTAAACAAGAGTGTGTATTGAATTAAAGCAAACTAAAATCAACAGAGAGAAATATGTTCTGTGCGCACATTACCTACAATGGCACGGGCCTTTTTCGGGGAGACATAATGGGATGAAGCACAAATTGTAGCTTAGACAGTCTGATCCTTTGTGCTCCAAAGGCTCATTTAACACCTCGCTGTAAACAACGGATATTTATACCATAATTGGCCAGTTGACCATCAGTTGTTCATTTAGTCTGTAACCTGCTATTATGGAGTTAAAAGAAGTTCCTTTCTGTTGGCTTTTCTAGGAGTGAAAGTGTGTTTGCAATTTTAGTACCAACTGGATTCAGTCTAACACTTGTACTTAGTATGAGAAACATTTTCATAATACCAAAATTTGGGGGAATAAGAGTGTTCCTGCCAGGAAAGGAAGAAGAAAGTATTGGTTCTTAAAAGAAGAATTCTGTTTGCTTGGTTTCCTCTTTCCTTTCCGTTTTAACCCCTTTTTAGGCTCCTCTCGAGCTGCGCAAAATTGAGAAGCACTTAGGTTTTAATCACTATTCCCAGGTCTGCAAAGAGGTTCTGTGATGAATAAATAATGAATCCGAGATTTTAATCAGTGTTATGATTTTTGAAAAGGCTAATTATCATTGTTTACAGACATGCCTTTCCAACGCATTTCCTTGTTTTGCCTCCAAAGCTCCAAGGGTTAAGCCCCTCGCACGCATCCCTCCCATCCCTCCCCAGCGCCGCGCTCCTTGACCGGGATTTCTTTCGGGGGCTTGGGGGTATTTTTCTCTTCGATTGGTGTTTTTTCGGGGTTGTGTTTTTACTGTAGGAACCGCGGGAGAGC
>VWZU01004017.1:1063121-1073121 GCA_013397095.1 Sterrhoptilus dennistouni
AGGAGTAAAATTCCATCACTATCATTCCATCAACAGTTCCTAAATATGTGGAGATCAAAAGAAGCAAAGTTTTCACATAAAGCAGCATCTTCCCATAAAGAACAAACGGCATAATGTCAGTAGCAGAACAGTATTTTTCATTAAATAATCAACTTGTTTCTAGTGTCCTAAGATCAGAACTGAAGCACTTAATATCTACTCTGCCATCATTAGACTTCAGAGTTAACCTTTAGAATTTAATAAGGAGTGTTCATCCATTCAGACTGGCCCTTTCAGGACAGTTGGAGTTCAAGCACACAATATTGTTTTACTGTAGATTTTATGCACTTTTAAAAAAATGCCTTATCACAATTAAGATTTAGAGACTAATTTTCCACACAAAACCTGAGATTCAGCAGGCAAGACTGGAATGATTTACAGAGCCAATTTGTATTGGGTCAGATCTACTCTGTGATCCAGCTCCTTCACTCTGCAAGTGAGTAAGGGGGAAGAATCAAGGTGGAAAACAGTTTGTAGCATTTATTTTTGGAGTATTTTCAAAATTTTCAATTTTCAAACTCCAAACACCTTTGGAAACCACCATCAAAAGAGACCATTGCTTTACATGAGTTGGATGCACTGTGAGGCCCAGGGCAGAGCTATTTAATACACTTCATCAGAGTAACAGTATTTCCCTGAATAACTGGTCTGTTCTGCAGCTTCTTATATTGGCCTTTTAAAAGTCACCTCATTCTTGCTGTCTTTAAACAAAACCCATAAATTTTGGATGAAAAATCTATTCATTATCTTGCATAGGATCGCTCAGAACACACTGTCTGACTAGTGGGAAAACAATTTCATGCTTTTTTTCTCAAGGTAATTTGTACTGGGGGAAAAAAAGAGTTTTCATGCTTTTTGCAACTTTTCTTCCTATTTCCTTTGACCCATTTCTCCATCTACTGTTTTGAAGTGGCTGTGGCTCATCTGCCAGTTTTCATTTGCTTTCTAAAACTCCCCTGGAAGCTATCTAATACTGTCAGAATGAAAAGTTCCAAGTCCCGGTGTTTATATGCTGAAAGTTGCCCCCATAACTGCTTTATCCTACTCTTCAAGTCCAGCCAGCTGCTGTGAGCTACAGACCAACATTTGGGGACATGGTGATCATGGAAATGTTGGATTAATGGTTGGACTCAATGATCTTAAGAGTCTTTCCCAGCCTAAATATTTCTATGACTCTGTGATTTTCAGAGAGCTGGAGTCTCCTGGATATTTACCTCAGACAGCCAAGAGCAAGACAAGCCTAGAGAGAAGTTCACGTGCAGGCCACTTACACACACACACACACATATATATATATATATATATATATATGCACATACATCCATTTATCTACATCTGGATCCCAAAATCAGGCAATGCCAACTCCCTTCCAGCCAGCTCATTTCTTCCACAGTGAGGATCCATGTTAGCCAGGGTGACCTCTTGAAAACCTAAGGTTCACCCAAAATGCCTTAAATTTTGTCCCACAGCCTAGCACACCTTCCCACGTGTGCAAACCCCTAAGCTAGAGAGGGGTTTTTCTCTGTATTAGCCATACACAGGGCATGGAAAGTGTCAAGACTTGAGTCTACACCTGGATGTGATCTTGAGCAGCTTAATCCAAGTTTGAAGTCAGATCCTACTTTGAAACTGGCCCTGCTTTGAGCAGAGGCTGGGCTGGTGACCTCCAGAGGCACCTTCCTTAACTAGTCCATGATTCTGTGCTCCAAATAAGTAATGGAAGTATTCTTTCACATAAAAAAATCTTTATGTTTTACATATTTTCCTTAGGATCACATACCTAAGCACTGGAGCAGAGATGGTAGAGCATGGACACAGAGCTCTGCACTCCAGAGTTCCTGTAACCTTCCCCCACAGACTCTGAGAAGCAGACCTAAACCACCTCTGAAACCATTTTAAATCACGTTCACTGGAAACCGAGCAGCTCAAGAGGCAAATACAAGTTTCTCCATTGTGTTTCTAACCTCCTTCTGACCTGCACCTAATGCTAGCCAGGTAAAAGCAGAAATTCAATACAATTCCTTCTTTTTTAACTCTGCTAACATCCTCTGCTAATGAACAGAAAGCCAGCAGGATGGATGGAAATACTTGCACTATTTGCATACCCTATAAAGCTCTGAATTAACTTTATCAGCCCGGGACAAAAGATCTGGAGAACACTGTAAGCAAACATCTGCTCAATATACATTCACCATTAAAAAGTAAACAGTAGGATTGGCTCCATAAGGAACAGGTTGGGAATTATCAGAGTACTACACATCACATAAACTGATGGCATGGCCCAGAATTCTCTAAAGCAATGATCACACCAGCACAAAAACAGCTCTCAAGCATTAGAATGGCTTGAATGATGAGAGATTAGAATATAAACATGGAATAACATTCACAAGGAGAGACTGAAAAGACTGGGATACTGTATATGTTTGACAAATGTTTATAAAATAATGGATGGTACAGTAAAGATGGATGGGGAGCTCCTGCTTCCAGGCGACCAACTCCAGAACAAGAAGACACTCAACACAACCAGAGGTGGGGAAAACCTGAGCTAATTAAGGAAATTATTTAAACACCACCATAAACACATTGTAGAATTGTGGAATGGTTTGGGTTGGAAGGGACCTTAAAGATCATCCAGTTCCAGGCCTCTGCCATGGGCAGGGACACCTTCCACTACACCAGTGTGCTTAAGGAAAAAATGAATTTCCCATGGAGTTTTGCTGGGGATTGGGTAAGGATAAAGGCAGAGGCACCATCCCTGGAATCACATGGCCTGTACAGGAACGGTGAACAACAGGGCTGAGTGGCTGATGGGACATCTGGCATCAGGCTCCTCTGCATCCTCACGTGCCCAAAGTCCTGTATCTTACACTGAAAATGCCTCCTGCTGCTTCCCAAGCTTTCACTAAATATGGACCAGAAGCAGTTTTCCCTTATACATTTTTCCCTGAAATACCCAAGATACTGCTTTATCTCAAATCAGAGAAAAAAGAAAAGGGAAGAAAAAAAAAAAAAAAAAAAAAAGGAAGTTTTGTTAGAACTGCCCTATACAGCCAAATCCTGAGACTGGAAACAATTCAGATGTCTACGGTCTAACTGGGATCTTAATTTGATTTTACAGCAGTTTAATCCCTTTGAATTCAGCAGACTTCCTTCTACAGTGGTGTCAGAAAGAAAAAAAATCATGCCATGTGTCTTTTCATAGGCAGGTGAGCTTCTGTAGTGTGATGGAAATGAGAAGATGAATGTCAGAAAGTGGGCCAAATTCTTTTCTCCGTTAAACAAGCATGAGTGAGAGTAGGATTTTTCTGTAGGAACTGAAGCTGACAGCATGTCAACCAGCACTCATTCAGCTGGGAGGGCTGGGAGAGATTATTTAAAGTTGTCAGCTCCTTCCATGCCTGGCTTTTGGCAACTCTTCTTGTCCCTTTCCACTGTATACTCTTTATACATGCTGTTTTAAATTAAGAAACTCAAGTGAGGAAACTGAAAGGTAAACTTTAAGAAAATAATGCAGAAACAAATGCTTTGCCCTATTTTTTTAATTTATTTTATTTTAACTTTAAATCTACTAGATAGGGCACTAACAGATCCTGTGGTGTGCCCTGACCAATGCCCTGTTGTTGTTACTTGCTTCATTCCAGTGCTTACTTTGGCAACCAGAACCACCCAGAACTAGAGTTTGACTCCATGAAACTGGAACAGAACAAATAATTGATAACAAATGAGATTTGCTTCCCTCTCATCTCAATCGTCTCCTAATAACTGGCAGAAGGGAAGGCTGAAATGCAGATGAGCCAGTCCTGAGTGCTGTGTGAATACTCAGGGTGAGCAATACATCATCTGGAAAGGTTTTCATAGGTGCTTACATTATGGACATTTTTTAGAAGTCTGCCAGCATGAATCTGCTCCATGGAATTAAGCTACTTCAGTTTAATGCCTTGGTCTGTGCATTTTCACAGGGATGTTCCCTATGTCTAATCTCTACACCCACTGCCCTGCTGCCATTTATCTCCTTTCTGCCACTAATTTTGTCAGCACAAGCATTGAGGACATCTGAAGGAATAAACTGCCTGTTTAATTAGCCACTGTGTAATTATTATAGATATCCTGAGTAATAAAATCCCAACAATATGTAAAAGGATAAGCCAAGGTGATTACCTCCCAACTTGTGGAGCAGAATCCCCAACCAGCAGAGAAAAAGCTCTATTTGCTTTTAAAACATTTCTACTTCCAAAATTTCACAGATACTTGATAAATCTGAAAGATAAGGAGCTGGTTAGCATTGACTATTGTGCTGGGATCCCTTTTCTGGTCCACTAGGGCAGAGATAGTATTACAGTGATCTGAACAGAAGTGAAAATAGGGTGCAAGTGCTGCGTAGCCTTCAGGATTTCCCTCTGTTCAGCTTCCTTACAAAGCAGCATCCCTCCAGCTGTAATGACCTGAACAGCAAAGCCCTAAGCTGGTTTTTTCCAGGAGGTTTTGTGGATGGTCCACTGTGAAGGAAGACTAGGTGTACGTGGGTGTAGGCACAAAAGGACAACTCTAACAGTATTCTCCAAGCTGATCCAAAGCCTATTAAAGACAACAGGGATATTTCCTCTGGTGCTCACAGGTGCTGGATTAGGCTCTGGTTTCCTCATTTTAAAACAATCCCCCACTCAGCTCCATTGCTACCTGTTGCAGAGGTTCAGCTCTGACACTCAGAAGCTCTGCAAACCCAATGCATGAGGGGCAGGATAAATACCTTCAGTTTCTGCCTACTAATCATCCCAAGGAATCCTTAAAAAGGAGGAAAAATCCTTCAAGCAAATCAGCATTTTGCCTACGGGGCTTGCACACACATTTTCGACCTGTACTGTTTTATATCAGTATTTTTTGCATGCCTTGGCTCCGTGTTCAGGATCCATGTGGGAGAAGATCCATGTGAATGCAACCATTAGTTGAGCTTGAAGCATTGAGAAATGCCAAGGTAAACATTTAAGGACTGCTTTCCCTTTGAAGCCCCCATGCCTAACTCTACGATACTATTGACTCAAGAAGTAATGCTGAACACTGGAAGTGTTCAGTCAGCATTTTAAACTATTATGAGCTACCTTCTGAACCATTGCCAAGTTAATAGACAATGAAAGATAATGAGCTTGAAATTGGGTGTTAAATTGCATTTTTGGTTCTCTCCTTTTTTTTTTTTTTTTTTCTTTTCCTTGAGGTTTAACTGTTTCCTGCAGAAACAACATCATCTTTGATGTATCATTATGTAAATGCCTATTTTTAGGTCACAACAAAAAAGTCAAGGCTTGGGCTAAGCCCTCGCTGCTCCTGCTAGTTGTGTGCGGGAAGGGGGAGAGAGGCAGACAGCAAGACCCAACACTTTCTGGTCCCCAGAGGGAGGGAGGGAGGTGGAGGCATGAGGTTGGGTCTGTTGGCAGCATGAGGCTCCAAATTAAGGAGGAGATTACTCGACCTGCTCATTAACAGTGAGGCTGGACAGCCACAGCCAGGGAACACTCCAAGAATCGCATTTGTGTCGCACGGGTTAACACGGGGAGTATTTCCATGCACCCCCAAGCCTTTAAAAGGAGTTTCAGCTGAATTCAGGGGTTTTCACCAGCTGAAACACCTCTGTCGTGCAGGGGTGATGTGTATCCAACGAGCCCACGGCAGAGGCAGGACAGTAAAAATCAAAAACCTCTGTAAATGTACGAAGCAGCATGCAAAAAATTGCAGTTATTCTTCTGAAAGCAGCATCGTGTAGTAACAGCTCTTCACTGGGATAATGTAAAATTTAGTGCTTCATCTACATTCAAATTAAAAAAAAAAAAAAGAAAAGTGTGACTCCCATCAGTGTAAATACACCACTTAAAATCATGAAAGTGGGCCTAGCATTGAACACTCGAGCAAAACCTGAATGGAGAGTTTGCCACTGAACCTGGACTTTGTCTACAGAAATAACTGTAAAGAAGGGGACATGATAAACACCAGTAAATTATGCTCCCAATAAACTTTAATGCTCAATACACCTTATAAAGCAAAGAATTAAAAGAATCGTAATTATGAAAATCACTCAAATCATTCCAGAAGCCAAAGAAATCTTACCTGATACCTGTCACCTGCATTTTTTGAAGATTAAATTAGGATAGGAAGGTAGGCTTATCCTCATTAGTATAATTGTAGGATCTTTCTTTATTTTCCTTTTAAACTAATGAGTTGCATTAATCCAGGTTCATTTTTATAAGCCTCTTGGGTCCAAATGTAAAGGACAGTCATTTTAGAAAACAGTAAATTAAAAAAAACATGTAGCATGCATTAAGTGCACGTATTTCATAAGACCTAGGTTAATACAACTGGCATCTAGTTTAATTAATCCTTGTTAGTGTAACGACTAATATCCCTCCCTAGCATGTTTCCTTTAAACATTAGTATGTTAATTAAATGTTGTTTTTTTAAGGGTTTTTTTTTCCCCTTTGTACTTCAATATGGCATTATATCATCTAAAACTATTCCAAACAACTACCTTATAGAGATGTTTCCTTACAATATCTGGTCTCTTGCAGAAATTCTGAAGCCTTTTAAAAAGCTGTTCAGGTGTAGAATACAGATATTCAGCTGCAGGAAAAACAGATACATTTTTAATGAAACAAAAACCTCAAAGCACACACTCGATATTAGTCACTTTACTAATTAAAAATGCATATTGCTCTGTGCCGCCTCGTGTTTTACATTATTTAAGCATGATTTTATAAGGTTACCTCAGCTCACAAGGATGTTTAATGCTAAATAAGACTGTGTAGTTGTGCTGTTTAGACATCTCCTTTGGGTGATTAAAATACATTATTCTAATGTAACACAATGCATATGTGATACATTTAGTGATGAGATTTTTCAAAGAACTGGTACTACATTAGTGGGTATCCTGTACTGCAGTTGCATACTATTAACTATTAAATTGTTTAAATAATTTGGTGTGATTTTCAGGCCTGGCTTTTTTTTTTTTTTTTCGCTCTTCTGTGTATCAAAAAAAAATAAAAATCTGCAAACCATTGCAGCATCAGTGACCTTTTAACAAAAATCTATCATTACGGGATGTGTATGCTAACAATGAAGAATGCTATTTCAAAACTTGCTTTTGTGATATCTTAAAAGAACAGATGGCAAATATAAACTTTGTCGAATGTATTAAAACACATAAAATTTGCCTTAACACTAACATGTTGGCTTGCCAAATAAACAATTGCTTTCACTCAAGTTTATTCCCAAACTTTGGATTTTAGCAGGAATCACGTCATTACGTTTCAGCAGAAGGAACAGGCAACAAAGCAGCTACCTGGGAATATCTCTGGGTACACCAGGGCTTTGGGACACAGCGGGTAACAGCCACAATGCACAGCCTCCATCCTGAGGATTACAAATCACAAACACACAAAAATAGACATTAGTTGGTCAAAAAACTTATTTCTGTGTAAGAGCCTTGAGGTTGCCTGCATGCAGCAAGAGGGAGGCATTTTTTTTTTCCTTCAGCAGCATAATCCTTCTAAATGCCAAAGTTGCTCTTTTTAAAGAAAATTTTATTGATCATATGAATTACATAGAACAGAACAGCGAGCATATGTTTTGTTCGCTGAATAAATCAAAGCGCAGCTCTGCATTTTTTTGTTTTTTAAATACTGTTTAACACATTTTATAATCAGCAGACAGACACATGTAACAACATGGTGAAGTATGGACGGCTTTGCTTAATAATGCTGCTGGAAAACAAGGGCCACGTTGGCTGCACCAGGGTGTGCTCGCGGACACACACTCCACCCTCACCTGGCACACCAGATATTCCCCTCAGACTTCCAGACTCCAAAGGTTACAGCTAAATATAACCCAGGAACAACTTGCAGCATGCTCCAGGCTGGGATATTTCAGCTTATTCACATGCTTTGGATAATTTCGTTTATTTTTCGAAATTAAACTGTTGTATTTTTTAATAACCGCTGACGAAATTCCCTTGCCAAAGCGCATGAAGCTTTGTACTTTTCTCTTCTCCAGGAACATTTTACATACCTCCCGTAACATCAAACCCAAATATTTAAGAATTGCACCGCTGTGGAGCAAAGTTTTCCAGTAGCAGAGCTGTCCCCCTTGGAGTTCAGGTTTTAACAGCTGAATGGGTTAAAGGCATCCAGGTTTCAGTTTATTTTTTTCACATAATGACCATTGATCTGACAGAACGTCCCTCCAGAGATACAACTGTAATTTCTGTTGGCCAGAAATTACACAGTGAAATTCAAAACACTTCTTAAAATATGTTTATTTTATGAGAGGCTTTGAATTTCCTCCAACATGTTGACCATACGAGGGCTTTATTTTTAACTTCAGTTTCCCTCATTCTCTAGAATAAAAAAAAAATCTGAAATCTTGTCAATGTTCACCTTTTCTATTTTCAGTGACAACCCAAAGGCTTTTGCTACCTTCATGTGAATGTCAGGTTTGGTACTTTATTACAAGTACCCTGAAAGGACTCTGTTTCTTTTAGATCTATTCAATTTTAAACAGGAAAAAAAGAAAATAAAGAATAACATATTCAGCTTTCATGTTAGAAAACTATGCATATCCACAAACCCCAAAGACACATTTCTCTGCAAATGCTTTTGCTAAGAAATGACTGCTGGTTTTTTTTCATAAACTTTTAAAATTTGTAATTTATGTTGTTTTTTTTTTTAAATAACATATGCACTTCAGATTGCATTTTAAACATTAACAACAATTTCAAAGTGTACATCGTCTAGCACTATATTTTTTACCAAAGGGAAATGTTTCTGATGTGTGATTTAATTGATGATTTCAGTTCTTAAATATTGTGTCATATGTCAAAGCAAATAGATTTTTAAAGTTTTCTTTAATCTAGGAAAAAAAAAAAAAGAGTGAAACTGTGGACATTTCAGTAATAGCTCAGATCACTAAGTTATGTTAAAATATTTGCTTTTTAATCATATCGTCTGCATGAAAAAAAAAAAAAAAAGAACAGCTCCCTAAAACAAAACTGCAGGCCAAGATGGGATCTGAGTCATCGTTTGAGTATGAAATTTCCCCTTACGAAAAACCTCTACCAGGATCATGAATTAGTAAAATCAGAATTTAATGCCTCCGTGGTTTGCTGGATGAAAGTTAAAAATTTGGAATTCTTTCATTTGCAAATGATCTTATTTGCATACTCCTTTGCTACCCCTTCTGCACCAAAGTTTAGGTGTGTTTTTCTGACCAGTCCCTACTATGAGTAGTAAGTTTTACTACAAACCTTACACCCTCTAGTTGTTAAGACCTAAAGATCAAATCAAACTGGGCAAAGCTGATATATACTTTGGTGTGAGGATGCACAGAGAATCCTTTAATTTCCATGCATTTCTGTCCTTTCCCAGAAAAGTATCATATCATAACAATAATACAATTACTCTTCATTTCAATCCTTAAGCACTACTAGTTAAATAATAAATAAGAGTTCCGATTGATCTATTGTTAAAATGGCTAGTAAATGGTCTTTTTATTCCAATTAACAAATCATCTGCTAAATCTATGAATCTTAATATTCAGGTCTATTCACTTCAATTCATACAATTTATCTGCAAATAGTTGTTGGGCTTTTGATTCTAAATATAATTAGCTGATAATTTTGCTTGGCTGAATTACTTTTCTGGAGGGCCTGCTAAGGCTCTCAGTCGCATTATCTAGCAATAATGAATCTGATAGGTGAAATTTTTTACTGTAATGAGGATGAGACACAGTTGTGACACCTGAGTCTAGTAATAACAGAAGACTGCTAATTATCGACAGCACTTTTTTGTGTGATGCACAGAGAAAAAAAAATCCCTCATTATTAAAAAATAAAAAGTTACAATTATAAGTGACACCGGAGGAGAGTAAATAAAATGGAGTGATTAAAACATTGCTGCTTTAAGGGTGTTTTTAATTAAGTGGA
>VWZU01004017.1:1078121-1093121 GCA_013397095.1 Sterrhoptilus dennistouni
ACATATTCCTTAGAAATTTCTCCTTCTAAGAAATCTGGTGTGCTCAGTCTGGAAAGCAACGTTGCCTTGGGATCTGTGATAAGGCTTGCCTGGAAGAACAGGCTTTCAGAAAACTGTCTAAAAAGGAAGTGGACAGAAAACACGAAGAATTTCCTGCTACTGAATTATTACCTCTTTTTCCAACCCAGCTGTGTCTCAGTTGGGGACCCGAAAGTTATTTGGATCAGATCAACTTCTTGGTGTCTTAAAAATGGCAAAATCAAAACTAAATCAATTGAAATATCACCAGTCCAGCAGGCAACAGATATGACAGAACTGACAAATAAACTAATCCCCAGTCTATTTTTACAGACTGAGGAGGCCAAGGGATGCAAGTCTACACTAAACAACAAAACACATACAAGCTAAAACACTGGATATTTCAACACTTGCTTGTCATTAACGTACAATTTTAAAAGGTTTAATTTATTACAAATGCACCCAGCACAGGATTTGATTATTCTCTTTACTGCTATAATATCTCAAGCACAAAGCTGTGTGCCTGAATAAAATCTATTTATTTTCCAGACAGGTGAAACTGTTCACTGAGTTGTGGTTCTGCAGAAGCCAAGAAACGGAAGGGCTGTCCAAGAGAGTGGTATAAAAATATTAAAGATTAATGACCACTTTCATGCCAGATACAAACCAGAAGCTCTCCAGAGCAGTCCTTTACCTCATATTTGAGAGGGAACTAAGTGTTTTCACCTGCTAAAATCTCAGTCTGGATTTCAGATGAGTGACCTTGACCTGAAAGATTTTGCTTCCTATCTGAACCATCCAATCACCCACACCTATCTCTCTATTTAAATAAATACGGAAGTGTTACTGAACCACAAGTCATAAATAAGGTCTTGCTCTGCGAAGTAAAATAAAAAGCGCTTACTCTCTTTAATAATTACAATTTAAATTTTACAATGTATCAATATAATTTAGTTTCACAACTAGGAAAAATTTAAGCACATTCTTTAAGATAAAAAAATACATAAATAAAAACTACTTCTGGAAGTATCTAGTTTATGGGAACTTTAAAGACAAAAAGGAAAGGTACCTGGAATTTCACTGAAAGTCTCTCCAAGGATGGACACATGAAAAGGCAGATCTTGCTCTTTCAGCTTCATCAGGACTTTAAAGAAAGTTTCAGGATCTTTGTCATGTTCCCTTAAAACAAACAGAATTTATCTCAATTTATTGTTTACATTTAGCTGTGAAATTATGGGAGGGTTTTTTTATTTCTCAGAACACTATTCCTCTAGAATTGTACTTCTGGGGACTAAATTTATTCAAGTAATTTCCCTCTTTGCTTCTCCCACACGGTTGAACATTTTCCTCAACGCAGCACTTGGGGTCAAAACTCAGTTTAATCAGATTTTTCTCTCTCTTCCCTGTCCTCAAACAATGCATTTACTCTTCATATTATCAGCTTTGAAAGTGAGAAGGACTGAGCACCTACCTGAAGGCAAAATTAGTTGAAAAAATTGGGAGAGAAAAAAAAAGTTTCGAGTTTGTTTTTTTCCCTGTCCAAAAAATATGTATATGACTTCCATTTACAAGTCTCTTTTTCTAGGAGAAACAGGTTAAAAAATCCTCTTCTAAACCTACAGGATTTCTCAAAATGGAATTTTAGGAATCTATTGCTAAACTCATTAAAAGCTTATGATCCATTCAGTGCTTTAAGTAAAGAAAGGAATAAACTACCACAAGGCATTTTCTACCTTTAGATTTTTAAGGAGTTAACTGAAAACTAAAACAGAATGTAAGAAACTTGTACTTATTTATAATTTCAGTTGAAGACAATATTAAAGGTTTTTATGGGTATGACATTCAATGACATGAAACACAAGTTAGGTTATCTAAAAATAAATTATTCTCCCAATTTTCTGATCTATCTTCTTTTCTAGCACAAAATGAAAAGTTCAAAAGGTATCTCAAATGATTTAAAATTCCCAAATTCCTTAAGTTATATTAAAAGTGGAATGAGATAATTTCCTCACTATAAGGTGAATATTATATCTTGCATTTAATTACTCTGCTTTAAATTATTGTATTTCAACAGATGTGCACCATATGCCTTTAAAATATTTTGGATTTATTTATTATTTAGAAAATTCCACCATTTTCCTTCCTGTATTAAGGGAAAAATCTATATCTCAGCTGTCCTGGTGTCTTTCTTCACAGAGTAATTTTGCAGAATGAAATCTGTAGGTCTGTCACACCACTATATGAAAGATTAATAATTATATCATTCAGGAAATCTGAAGCCAAATGACATCTGCAGCTCTACACGTGTTAATTTCTCATTCAGTCAATATTTTTAGTTTAGGGAATTAAAATAAATTAATCTTATAATTAATGTGACTTCCCTAGGCTGAGAAACCTCCAGGAATTGTGGAGTTTTCAGAATTAGACATATTTTCTTAAAATAAAGCCAGACAATAATAGCTTTAAGAAGTCCTCCATCTCTCCAATTTGTTTTGTTCCCAACAATAAGGAGGAATGCAACTGCATAAGCCTCATAATTTGTTTCACATCTGTGAACCAGGAGCTTCCACGGCAATTCCAGCAACCCAAGTGGATGCAAACACTGGTTTGGAGGGTGGATTACTCCCAGTTGCAAAGATCCCAGATCTCTGACTATTAGTTTGCCGCATCCTCACGCTTAAAAGAGCCACCTGTTTCTGGTAGGTAACTTCTGTTCAGAAACTTTTGCCAGTATTGAGTTGCCTCCAAATGCCCAGCTCAAAGAGCCAATGCGGGATCGCAACGGATTCTGATTTGGCTGGAAGAGAACATCCCCATTACAAATGCTTGCAAGGAAAACTTCTACCATGTTGATGTAATTCATGACAGGATTTCCCCTCAGCCTCAGTTTCCCCTGGACAGGCTGCTGTGGGTGCTTGGTGAGGGATGCCACGAGCCCACCCCTGGCTCAGCTCGTGCCGGCGGACCGGCGCGTCCCCGCGCGCAGAGCCGGCAGACTCGACAGCCACGACGCTGACAGGGATCTTTCCAAGCTCTTCACAGCCCCGCTATCAGCTTCTCAGTCACAAAAAGTCCTTCCAGCAAAGGATATGCTTTCCCTCTCGCTTTCCAGAAGAGACCAGGGGTCCCAGAGGCAGCCAAAAGTGGAGGATGCTGTTGGAGCCACATTGTCAAGGAGCTGGCAGGAGAACACGCAGCCTTACAGCTCGGCGAAGCCACATAAGCTGCACATATTTAGGAAAACTGATAGGAATTGGAAGTTGCAGCTTTGTTTAATAGGTGGGGAAGAACAGAAGGAAAATTTGGCACCCAGAAGGAATGCTGAAAGGGGAAACGTTTCCTCTGCACTGGAGCCTCTCTTGCGGGTTTTCTGCTGTAGGTGAATCTCCTTCCATCCCCCAGTATAAAATGTGTCCCTTTTAGGTGACACTCCCAGATTTTAATGACACATTTTGTCAATCTTGTAGCTTTTCTATTTGGGAGCTCATCTTAAGCGATTTTATCAGTTCCTGTGACTTCTCCACACCACAAGCATTTTATTTTCTGTTAAGACCTCCAGAAACCTCATGGCCCGTGCACTTACAGGTTGCAGTGCATTATTATTCTTGCAGGATATTGAAGGCATTAGCTGCTCCTGATAGAAACAAATAAATAGTACAAGACCACCTCTTTGCTGCATCAAAAAGGAGAGAGCTCTGTTTCTTGGCTGACATGGAGAAAATCATATACAATCCAGTCTGCCTTACTCAGCAACAACTGCTAAACACACCAGATTGCCATAGCAGTGATCGTGGAAAAAGATGAACACAATATGGAATGTCTGTTCTGTAAAGATCTGCTCAAAATGATGTGCACTTTTGGCTGCATCTGTTGCATTTTTGAGCTTTATTAAACAGTATTAATTATATATACTCCATTTCCTGAAGAAGAACTGCAAAACAGTAAAAAAGCCTGATATTAAAATGCAAACTTTTCTTTTAAGATATTATGTTTGGGGGAAAATCAAGCAAATGTGACTCCAGGGTCTGGCTTTGTTGTTTAGTTGAGGTATTTGAAATGCTTTTGTATTTACACTTGATTTGATATGCATCTGGTAAAGGAAAAATAAGAACTGGGCATGGTATGAAGATGCTCTAAATTTCATCCTAAGAACATGAAAACATCAGAATGACCAAATTACAGCTGTAATGCCACAAAACAGGCACAGACACCTCTCCTACCCTCAGGTTTGAGAGCCCTGCCTTGGAGACATTCAATCTCCATATTCACATACTACACAGCTCTCATTTTTATTCAGGATTTTTTTATTATTGACTCTAACCCACAATTTAAGAGAGACATCTGAAGTCTCTCTGAGGAACTGGCTGAGGTTTAGTGATGTGGGCAGGGGGATGTGGCCCAGGGTTCATCCTGATTTAGTAACTTCCCTTTGTAATCTGATATAAAACTTTGAGAAGTGTCCTTGAACAGGGAATGGGAGTGTGGTGGGAGCAGCAGCAGCACCACTGAGCCTCCGTTATTATCTCTGCCTTAGATTTTCTGCTCGTAAAATGGGTGTGACAGTATTTTTTTTTTCACCACAGAAGGATGCTGTCAGGATTAATTGATGACTTGACATCCCACTTTTCAGCCTAAAGTGATTTTAAAAAGCAACCTCATAGCACTATGATGATGCTCCTCTATACAATCAATGGCAACATTCTCCAAAACACCCTTCTGCTCTTCAAGGATTTTGGAAATTCAACCTGACCCCTCGAGCTTTACCCATTGCTGAGGGAAGCAGAGTACATGGAGACCACCTAAACTGGAGTTATTCTCACCCACATCCCTGACCAGTGATGGAAAACACATTATTAAAAAGAGAAAAAGAAAAAACAGAAGACGAAATAGCAGAATTTGGCCCTTTACATTATTCAATGAATATTCATCTCCTGAATTTGGGTGAAATTCAGTAAGAGACCCATATGGTCTTCTCTGACTTTAGTTTAATTTTTTAAGTATATGTAAACTTATCCTACGTGGTGATAATGACAGTTATTTAGGATTTGGAGGAAGGCACATCTAGCAATGCAATTAGAAAGTGGAAGAGTTGTGGAAAAGCAGAAGGACTTGCTCAAAGGGGGAAAATAAATGCTGTCTACTAAAAAAAATATTAAAAGGTGGGGTTAATGCATTTATCAGTTAAAAAAGAATGCAAAACGAGGAGGAGAAGTCTTAATTTTGAGAAGAGACATAAATGCCATGTAATGCTTGTGAAAGCCACAGCCCTGTGGTGACACCTCTGCGAATGACAGAATCATTTGGGCTGGAAAGGACTTTGAAGACCATTGAGTCCCACATTAAGGTGCCACACATTCTGAAAGGGTTACAGTTAAACTCAGCTAAAAGCAATCCTAAGTTTAGGACATTTAGCATGTGAGACTTTCAGTGGGAGAGAATCCTAAATTGTGTGGGCACATAGTAATATTTCACTTTTTTACAGTGCCTTAAATCCAAGGAGTTCACACTGGCTGCAGCTCCTTCTGCCTCCCCATTCCCCAAAATCACCTTCAAGTCAGACGGGCTAAGGTGGGAAATGGCACAAAATCCTCTGAAATTGAAGCAGCACTTTAATTTCGTATTTTTAAAAAATTGTTAAGATGTATAGCAAAAGACAAAAGATGGGTTTCTGCCTGCCTATAATGATTGCTAGAAAATAGCTGTTAAAATAGACCACTGAAGAATAAATCATTATTGATGAAGCTGGGCAGCAATCGTGAAGATCAAGGACTGGTGAGCCAAAAGACATCCTGGGAGAAAAGAAGGGGACAGGGGACATCAGCTAGGGAAAGGGAAGGTGGAGCAGAGCACAGGGAAGGTGTGAAGGGCTGGGCAAGTCCATGAACACAGAATCAACAATTAAAAATCAAGGAAATGAGGTTTCCAAGACACAGACCTTGATGTAGATGACATTGATCCTTTTGTTTTGGGAAAGAGAAGTAACAAGGAGCAAGTCTGGCATAAAACAAGGCAGAGGTACTGGGCAAAGCAATTCAAAGAGTAGGAAAAACGTAAGAAGAGAAAAAAATATATATATATTCCTGGTGAAAACTAAAAAAAAGTATGGCATATCAAAACACAGGGAAGAAAAGGATAAATACAGGGTAAATAGAAGACCTACACACTCCCTACAGAACTAAAACCAAGGCTCCACTTCATCCAAATCTAATCTAAAGAGCAATATCAGGGATTTTTTTTCCCTCCATTATAGCATGCATTGTATTACACTTTGATATTTCACAATAGATCTTGAGCTCAGAAAAATTTGAATACAGGTTTATTAAAATCAAATACTGTTAGAAAGTAGAAGTGTGGCCACAAAAGATAAACCCGGACTTCAAAACAGATTTTCAGAATTCTGGTCCTTTCCTGACACTGATTTCCCACAAGACAGCTCCCCCAGGTTTCCCCATCTGCAAGATATGGTCTTAAAAGAGCTTTTACAGAAATATGGTGAGAATCACAGTCAGTAAATACTTTAGGAGAATAATATTCTTCTCAAAGAAGAGGACTCATGTTACAAGCCTATTCAATACATGAAATGTAATACATTCCAGTAATTATTTTCACAGAGGACAGAAGACTTTCCTAAATCAAATGACTTTAATATACATTTTCTGTGTTAAGATTATGAGAGGAAAAAAAAGGGGACAAAAAAAATTAAAATTCCAATACCAAATTCTGGTAACAATGCTCATGATAACTGCAAAAAAGGAAATTTTACTGCCAGGAAAGCACAATTAGAAAAGAAACAGGGAAAAAAGAAATAACTATGAAAATGCAAACATGAAGAAAAAGTTAATTGCTTTCCATTTATTCAATTTATCACAGTATTTTTCCATCTTTTTACAGTTCCAAGCTGAGGTTGAGGTAGACTGTAAATATGTAGTTAAGTCCAGTGAGTTTTCTTTTTCAGCTGATCTGCTCTACAAAATGTCTTTGCTGTAATTGTGCCTCTAAACATTGTCTGGCATCATCAGCATCAAAAGTTACCACAATATTTAATACCCCCTCAGTTCACAGAAAATGGAGTCAAGTAGAAGAAAATGTTTCTGCGTGAAAAAGGACCCTACAGAATAAATTTTAGCTGGCAATTTGTGGGTCCTACAAGCAAAAAAAAAAAGGGTCCTGATCCTTGCCCATGCTTTCAGAACACCTCTGCAAGCCAAAGAATTAAAAAATGGCCCCAGAGAGGAAAAAAGCAGCCAAACAGTACTGGCAAATACAGTGTTTTATTTTCTATTAGAGTCCATGACGTATTTACAGTGAGGAGTGTGTATTTTACCCTCTGGTTTGTTCAAATTGCTGGCCTGAGAAAAATGGGTGGCATTTTGCTTTACGCTGGAAAAGCATTTTCTCCTATCTCCTGTTATCTACAAGAGATTCATAAAAAAAGAAACAAGAAAGAACCTTGGGAGTTTATTGTTTAGATTCTTCTTCTCCCCTCACAACTCATGGAGAAAAAACTCAAAATAAAAAATTGCACGTCCCCTAACCAAAGAAACCTCAGGATCAGCATCAGTCATGGAGCCTCCTGCTTATTTCGTAAAGGGAGATTAAGCTTTAAAGACAAAGACCACCATTTGGTCTCAGTTACCTTGGTGTAAAAATCAATGCACTTTCATTCCAGTGCCTTTCATTTCTTTTACTCCAGCTTGGCCAGCCTGGCTATTCCCAAGTAGAAGATTCAGATTTAAAAAAACCCTAAAATCACTTTATTTCAATTTGCAACAAAACCCTGCAAACACTATGGACTACCCAAAAGACTTTATTAAAAAAAAAAAAACCCAAACCAGAAAAAAACTTCCTTCAGTGTTCCAAAGGTAACATAGTAAAAGGTTTTCCTGTTGTTGGGAGGTCATAAAATACCTGAATGACTCTGGCAGCCCTGATAACCATACACAACATATCCTATTGCAATTCAACTATACAATACTGTAAAAAAGTCATGTCATGGCAATCATAAGATGGTTATGAATATGGTAATAGGTGGACAACAGTCTACTAACATAGTTCCTTGAAAGAACAGAAAATGTCCATAAATATAAATTTATGTATAAATTACTATAAAAAACTACATTGCTACAGAATTCCCTGGGAATGGTGATCCCACCATACAAGACTCTGTGGCTCGTCTCTGATTTTCATGATGGATTCACACAACCAAGATACTTAAAACTCCACCAGATGCCTTGCTTGGGTCAAAAAGTACATCCTGCTCTTTACTGAGTAATGCTCTGAGAGAAATTAGCTCAGGTACCAGAGATAACTCATCCTTTTGGGATCTCCAAGGAAGAAGCTTCCAACCAGGAACTTTCTTGGCACCAAGGCTTGAAGCTCATTATTCAACAAGATTAAAGTAACTCCAAATCTCACTGCTTTCAGAATGAGGAATCAACTCAGTGCATTGAGTCAGGTTTGCACAAACACAGCCGAGAAAAAACATCAATTAGAGGACACAGGAGGGGGAAAAGAGCATGAAAATTTGGAAAAAAGGGAAAACAGGGAGGAGAAGAAGGCAAAGAGAACAGACTTGAACAGTTGCAGTGTGGTAAGAAGAGGAAACTAATTAAAAACATCCTTGATGGAAGAAACATAACCCCCCTATTATTGGTGAAAATAAGGAGGAATATCAGATCTCTTGCTTATGAAATATTTGATTTTTATCTCTTGAAGGTTATTCCCATACTTTGGTCCAGGGTGCTGGGACTTACAAAGGGAGATGGTGGCACCATCTGCTAAGTTTGCTGGGAACTTTGTACTACAAAACCTCTTCTGTCCTTGCCTATGATGCTTCCCAAAACTGAGACTTATCTTGGACTATAAATTTCTATAAAAAACCTTGTCCAAAGTTTTCCAGAAGATCTGAAGAACAAGATGAAAAAAAAGCACAGACACAACATTACCTAGTAAAACTGCAAACTGTATCTTGGAAATGTTGCATAAGGTTCCTTGCAGAGACAAGGAGTGAAGTGATGGAGACAGAGAAAGGCTGAGGAACTAGAGAAGAGTGAGATGCAAATTTGCTGCACAAGTCTGTGTGTGAGGAGATGCCCAGGGAACTGAGCCTGGCAAAGACAGAAGGATGAGGTTTGAAAGGCCAAAACCAAATCAGGTGAATGGAGTAGAAAAGGATTGCTTTGAGAGGCATAGGTGGAAAAGCCTTGGAGGATTCCTCAGTCCCACCTGTTCACATGTGCTCCTGCTCAAAGACTTGCATTTCACAACTATACAGGAGGAAAACAAATCCCCCATAAAATTAATTCCCCATTCTGGGAAAAGGGAGAGCCAATCTTACTGGAGCTGTTAGGGCAATCTGTGATGCATCTGTTCCAAGCCTAAATATTCTTCAACCATCCTGGTGATGCAGTTGTAGTCTTACATTAACCCAAAATCAGTTTTTCAACCGTGGCTAAAAGCGTTTATTGTAGCAGGCTCTGGAGGATGGCACTGAAGTGGCTGCCTTGTGAGCATCTGGATAGCACAGAGGGAATCACAGCATCACAGAATCATGGAATGGTTTGGGTAGGAAGGGACTTTAAAGCTCATCTCGTCCCAACACCCCTGCTATAGGCAGGGACACCTTCCACAAGACCATGCTGCTCCAAATCCAAACCAACCTGGCCTCCAAGGAAAGTTTCTGTGTGATATTTCATACAGAATTAATATATTATTCAGCATTTTTACTATATTTAAGAAAATAGGTGCATCAGAATGTAAAATCAGAGTGTAAAAACATCCCATGTAAATGAAAAATACTCATGGGGTTTTAATCTTGCTTTTGTTACAGAGAACATTGCTCTTCCCACTTGATACAGTGGTTCACTCTGTGCAGCCCAGGTAAGTTGCTGGTTCAACCTTGACTTCATGGGAACAGAAAAAGGTTTTACACCAAATTGGTCTAAATACAATAAGAAGCAGAATTGGGCCACAGAGCTTAAATACAGAAAAGAAAGTAGAGTGCTTAGTAGAAGTGAAAGCGTATTTGGGGAAGCAGTGAGTAAAAAAATAAGTTTTATTTTAATATGATTCTTTTTCAGCCTATTAACTTCTCCAGTATCAGAATGAAGCCTGAAAAAAGTTAGTAAATAAAGGCTTTCAGGAGAGCTTTATTAAATCACTTACGACTTATCAAGTTAAAACTCCCACTCAGATATCTTAATAAAACTTTCAGAGAATATATTTAATTTTCCTGGAAATCAGAAGCCAATTACTAAGTACAGGAGTTACTGTGGGCTACACCACTGATCAGCTTCCTGTAAATAGAATATTTGCCAACAACTTGAATTAGTTCTCTAAAGTTTCGGTTTCTGAAGGTCAAATAACTATGTAACTGCTTAATAAAGAAGCAAAGAAGTACCTCTAAATATCTCCAAGCTCTGATGGGCTTATATTCTGCTCCTTAGGTGAGGTATTAGCAAAGCTTATTTATTTTCATTTCCAAGGCTTTTATTTGCTCATTCCCTTGTGGTAAAGCTGATTTCCATGATGATTCCCGTCTTAATTTTAATACCCTTTTTACTCATCATATAGACATAAGAATTTTCCATAAAATAATGAAACCCTTCCAAAGGAAATGAAGACAACTAGGAGAGGAAAGTAAACTACAGCTTACTTCTTCTTTTTTTTTCCTTTCCCAATTAATTGATCCACTGTCATATGCATATATGAAAGATTTTTTTTTTTTAATGAAAGGAAAATAAGGTTAATTAACATAAAACCCCTCACTCCTTGAGATGTCGAATTTTGTATTTTATCCATGCTGCCTTAAGTGCCTTGATTTCCCAGTAATGACCTAGTTCTCCTAATGAGTAACATTAACCCCTGGCTGTAGCTGTCCAGGACTTAATTGTCAACTGGAGCTGAAATAGGAGAGTTTGCCGATCAGCAGGTATGTGGTATATTAACTCATGTCATTTCAGACCCTAATAAATAAATCTGTTGCTAAGGCAACAGGAACATCAGCTGTATCACTTTTTTCTTCCCCCCTCCCTTTTTAAAGGAAACTGCCTTTCACACTGAGCTTTTAAAAAAAGGAAATTAACTACATGTAACCGTAATTAGAAGAAACATCATTTCTCATCTCAGAAACATATCTACATTAATGAAAAAAGACATTCAAAAAGAGGGCTGCTTTCTACTGTGACCAGGGTAACTGAAATTATTTCCCTTGATTGAGGGAATGAGATTTGAAGGATACATTTGAGTAGGAAAAGATCACAAAATATCTCAGCTCTTTGTATTTCTGAGATAGGTCCCCTATCCTTTCCTACACTGCTGATACCAATGGAGTGAATGTTGCTTCAGCAATTAATAAGGAGCCCAGACAATTGAAACCAGGGGACAAAAACCACACCACTCGAACCCAAACACCTTCACTGTCCTCTGTGGATCTTCCTGTAAGACTGGCAAACATGCGACTTTTTGGAGAGCTGAAAGGTCAAAGAATCACAGAATCATTTAGGTCTGAAAAGCCCTCGAAAACCACTGAGTTTAACTGTTCCCCCAGCACTGTCAAAGCCACCACTAACCCATGTCCCCAGGGGCCACAGCCACATGCATTTTAAATCCCTCCGGGGATGGGGATTCCACCACTGCCCTGGGCAGCCCCTGCCAGAGCTTTACAGCCCTTTGGGTGAGGATTTTTTTTCCTAATATCCAACCTAATCCTCCCTGGGACAACTTGAGGCTGTTTCCTCTTGTGGTGTCTCGGTGCCTCACAGGTGAATATCACAGCCCTCACCTAACTCCTGCCATTCTATCTCAGCATTGAAGTTTGTCTTAAAATTTTCACAACTGTAGTTTTTGTTTGTTTGTTTTTTTAATTTGTGACTACAAGATGGTATTTCTGAGTCTCTAGTTACCCACATCTCAACCAGAGAGCTGGCAGGAAGGAAACTAAGAGATCCTCACAAGGCCAGTTATTGCTCTTGGAAATCTTACTTGAGGCTCTGCCTGTACTATAAACACAACAAACTAATCAAAATTCTATTTGGCTTCTCAGCTGAAGAATGCAAAGGTAACACAGAGCATCTTTTTTTTTCCAGTAGAAAAATTTAGAGATGTTTGTTCCTCTGGGCTGTAAACTGCCCATAACCCTTCGAAAAAACATTCTGTAGGAAAGAGGGAGAAACTGATGCTGAGATTTCCCCTATAGCAGAATTTTCACAGCTTCAGCACATACTGGACATTTCTACTGTCTCTTAAAAACAGTGATCAAGGAATAACACATCTACCACTGGAAGGGCTCAGCGCCTCAAACTCCCTTGCTGCAGGAAGACACTTCAAGATAAGAATATCACTGAATGAACAACCAAAGAATGGGCACTTCCAAGCTGTCTTTCCACTTAAGGCTGAACTTCTGAGATTATTTTCATTAACTTCCCTAATTTCTATTTGTTTGAGTCACCATCCCTGGAGGGATTTAGAAGGCATGTGGATGTGGCACCTGGGGACATGGGTTAGTAGTGGGCTAGGCAGAGCTGGGGGAATGGCTGGACTCGATGATACTCAAGAGGTCTTTTCCAACCTAAATCATTCTGTGACTCTAAAAGAGTAGTACCTGCTGCCAAACTTAACCCCAGCTTGCATGAATGTGAAATCAGACTATTTTCATATGTGCAAGAGGGAAAGTTGTCAACTTCTACATGAATGTCTCCACATGTTCATGGCAGAGGTTCAGCACTATATGCCATACGTGCCACTGCTCTGGTGAGTGCTGTTTTCCTTGGGAATACTGGATGGCATTCCTTAAACACGGCTAAAAAGTTCCCATTTTGAATTTGTTATTTTACATCCTGTGGGCTTTCTTATCCTATCTGGTACCTTCTAGTTAACACTGTATAAATATTTGTATTTCTGTCTTCAGTCTGCCTTATTTATTCACCACACTTACTTGTTCTCTGCAGGCTGTTCACAATGCTGAGAATGCCTGTTGAGCCTAATGGCATTTCTGGGTACTCAAATGTGATTTCTAGATGGATTTCCTTCCTGTTTTGCTGTCTTGCTACACCTGCATCTTGATGGTATAAGCTTTGGTCCAAAATATTCAACAGGAAAATACGAATCTCTGTATTCTCAAGTGTGTCCATAGAAAATAGTTTTCAATTGAGATTTCAAAAAGTGACTACACAAATCTTAAATCTTGCATTGTGCTGCCAAAAGGAACATAATACTATTCAATACTTGGTTTTTTTACATAGATATATATATATAATATTATATATTAATAATCTATTATAAAATGTATATTATATATGTACTAAATAAATACAAAATACTATTAAAAATCCCTTTCCAGGCTCCTCTCCCTCAGAGCTTGTAAAGGACTTGTGCTCAACTCACTGATAAAGAGCTGCCTCATCACAAAAGGCACAACACTTCTTGTCCCCATCTGGCACAAGCCCTTTCCAAGCTCCTGTGTGCAGGGGACCAGGGCCTCATGCTAGGCAGTGAGATGTTGGTACAGTACAGACTGTCCTCCATGCACTCATTTCTTCGTTATACTCTATAATAAAACCAGATAACTAGGCACAGAACTATCTCTGAACACACCAGTTTCCCTTAGACCAGAAATCTTTAGATAATTTTTTGCAATCTAGATTTGGGTTTCTATTTTCCTTCTGAATTTACTCATCATGACTTCCACCACTGTTCCTCCTGCTCCCGTATCTCCTGCCCCACATCCTTCCCCATGCTCTTGTCACACACTGGTAGGTTTGACATGAGATAATGGCATTATCTGATCTTCCATGTGAATTGACAGCAGCTATTTGTTTGTGTGCATGTGTAAATTCTTGCAGATTCCCCGTGTGATCTTTTATCACACCCGTGCAATTAGGGGAAGAAGAATTGATTTCTGACAACTTTCTCTTATCAAATCTTTAACTGCTTAGATGATACAGAACACACAGGAGAAAAAAACCCAAACCATAAGGTTTGGGTGAATGAGAGGGAATAATGGATGTATAAATGCTGGTGGTGTAGTTTTTGGGGAGAGAAAAGGATCATGCCACACTGGTAACTGTCATATTTCTAATACACTCATCCTTCACCAAGTATCAGAGAATCAGGGAATGGTTTGGGTTGGAAGGGACATTAAAAACCATCTTGTTCTAAGCACACTGCCATGAGCGGGGACACCTTCCACTATCCCTGGGTGCTCCAGGCCCCGTCCAGTCTGGCCGTGGATAATTCCAGGGATGTGGCAGCCACAGCTTCTCTGGGCAATCTGTGCCAGGGCCTCCCCACCCTCACTGGGAACAATTTCTCCCCCATATCCCATCTATCCCTGCCCTCTGACAGTGGGAAGCCATTCCCCCTTGTCCCGTCACTCCACACCCTTGCCCATAGCCTCTCTCCAGCTTTCCTGGAGCCCTGCTGGGTACTGGAAGGGTTCTAAGGACTCCCTGAAGCCTTCTCCTCTTCAGGCTGAACAATCCCAATTCTCTCAGCCCTTCCTCATAGTATACATGTTCAATCCCCCTAAGCATCTTTATGGTCTTCTCTGGACTTGCTCCAACGTGTCCAGTATAGCTGGACATGATGATTTATGGCTGGAATCAGTGATCTTAAAAATATTGTCCAACCTGAAGTATTCTATGATTCTAAATAGACATTTTATCACACTGCAATGGAAACCTGTGGGACACCAAGAAGTTCTGATCAAATGTCAGAAGCTTGTCCATTGATCACCAGAATTTTGGTCTCTGTTTGCATCAAAGTCCATTTACATAAAGGAAAGAGTAATTCTGAGCCCTTGTCAGCTCAGAAACCCAAGCTCACCTTTTATCCACATCCTTGGCCATAAGTCATTCCCGTTAGCAGGGCCTTGCTATAGATGTTTATAAGAAAAACATTAAGGCCTGGTGAGGAAGGAGAAAACAAATTACTCTGTGGAGAACCTCATGACTCTGCTAAAACAGTGTCAGTTATTAATCTGCT